>JABFOX010000721.1:0-15248 GCA_022817665.1 Axea sp. ZL-2020
GACACTTAATGGAGAAGATGTCATAAAATTAAAACAAAGTTTTGTTAAAAGTAAAATAAAAATTTGGAATCAAAAATAAACGCAGGTATGTGGGAACCTTTGCTTAATTGGTAATTAAAAAATGATGTTAAGTAATTTGCATTTTTGTATGCATTACTTTGAAATAAAGTGTAATATTCATTTTAAACGTGCAAGAAATGAAAAAATAAAGGAGAGTGAAAAATAAAAAAAAAAAAAAAAACAAAAAAACCTATATGTTATAAAATCCCAAGTACGCAACTTTGTGGAAATAAGTACTACTTATAATACTGCAAAACGTGTTTTGCGAAAAAGGAGGTTCTGTTTGTTAAAAATAACACACAGAATTTTGCGTAAATGAATGTTCAGACCACTTTATCACGAGACAAAATGTTGACTTAATATTAATGTTAGATTCCGTTGTCATTCTCAAATATTCCCTATAAAAAGATTTGTGGCAAAAAGTAAATGAACAGCGTCGCAATGATGAAAAGTGCAAATATATTTACAAACGATAATCAGAGTTTACGCCTTGAATTATTTCAGTAATGAAACGTTATCAGTTGAACGAAAGTATCCTTTCCCTTTTTAATTAAAACTTGTAATATCAAGCTAAAAGAAGGATAGATTTTAAAACGAACTTTTTTCAATAGATAAAAAAGCGTAATCATGGCACGCCAGTTCCTGCTACGAAAGTATTTTCATTTCAAATAATATAAAAATAACTCATTCTTATCACCATTCGAACGTAGTTTTTTTTACGGAATACAAGGCAGCCCAGAGAAATTATTTATTGTAATTTATCTAAATTAAACATTCTTTCATTTTTTTACCAACAAAATCTTTGGCGCTACAATCAAAACAAAAATTAATCTTACTCCTATTCCAAGCAAGTGGCACGACACTTGCTTTTGTCTGACATAAAAACCGTCTTTTCACTAATCCTTTACTAATACGTGCTAAAAAAGACGTGGGAAAAATTTGCTATTAAAAATACGCCTCGAACGAATGTCGTCGTTTCCTGTCGGAATAATGTATAATAAGTTAAACATAGCAGATTCATTATACTCATTAATCATTCTTTGTATTATTTATTCCAATCGAAATCCGATTATCGTTTCCTTGCGCAATTCGGATATTCTCGGCCCGGCTAGTAACATGTATCGAGTTAGTAATCTCGATGAGCACACGTGTAGGCAAATACTTTTTCTATTCGCAAACCATCGCCATTAGCTTACGACACGCTTAGAATGATCAGCAGCGCGTACCATGGTCATTCCATTAAACACCGTAACTATCGATCAGTCTTTTCCTTTTCATTTTTTATTCTCCTTTTCCTCATTTCATCAGTAAAGCCTAAATGCGGCACAAAAAATTTCCATGAAACTTATAAACGTATCATATCAAAAAGATGAAAGAGAGCTTTGTCCGAATAACGAACGATATATCTTTTAAATGAAACAATGTTTCATATTTTGTTTGGTTATTATAAAAAATGCTATTAACATAATTTTGTTATGTTTAAATGAAGTGAATTAAAAAAATACGAATGTACAAATTTCGCGGCACAACTTTAAATGTAAAAGTTCAGTCTGACATATAATTAATTATTAATTTTAATATAAATGTGCGAAAATTTTCATCAGAAATAACGAACATTAAATTGCGCATAAGTTTTTTTTTCCTTTTTTAATATTCTTAATTTGTATAATTCATATTACTGTTATTAAAATATCATTTTATTAATGAAATTTTAATTACGAGCATAATTACACGTAATAATAATTTAATGTATGAAGTATACAACATACGCGATGTAATTATTAATTAAATTAATTTTAACGTATTATTTATAATATTAGATAGTTGATTGTTATTTTTTGTATGAATTTCGTATCATAAAATATTGAATTTTTGTATATTTTATTAAATAATGTGCATTGATAATAAATACAAATTCATATGTCCTTTAAAAGATTGACTTCTATTGGTAAATTTTAACACGCGTTTTCACAATTCCAATATTTATCAACTTAAAAAGATCTTTAAAATATAATAATTCAAACATAAAATATGTTTAATTACCAAATTAGTGTTTGTGAAAGCATTTGTAATTTTAATGAAACAGTGTTATATAAAAATATATAATCGATTTGTTCCAAAAACCGAAACCGATTTATTCGAACAATCAAAACTGTCATTCGTTTCGGTACCATTTCCTTCCCATTAAACGAAATGGTATAAAAACGTATAACTTTCAAAAATGTTCTACTGTATTTCTTTCCGCAATCGTATAAATATTTCATACTTTTTGCACAAAAAAAAAAAAAGTAAACGAAAAATATAATCCTACGTGATATATACATTTCTTGCATTTAAACTTTATACTAATCCTATTGCTTCTGTTGTTAAATACTTAGAGGTTCGACGATCATATATTTACACTCCTGTACAACGTCAAAAATGATGGTTTTATCGTTATAGTCTATCGAAACCGTATACAAAAACTTTTATACATTTCTACACTGACTAATTTAATCAGTAAAGTATACAGTACACAATTAAAAAAAAAATAAACTGTACAAAATCAAGAGTTTCAATTTCCTTTCAGTTTTGAAGATGAATTTGAATTCTTTATCGGGTATAATTTCGATTCCTTACAATTACGAACTGCTAGACAATGATCGTATAAAAATGTCGCGTGATAATTTTGACAATTGCTTATTAAATTTAACATAATGTAGCAATAAAGTTTTTTATTAGTTTCAATTTTAAACTTGTAAAATTACCCATGCGGAAAAAGTGGTATTCTGTAATTGTGTATGCAGATTGAATTTGCATAAACATTGGACTGGTGTCTTTATGATAACTTTTATAAGCTGTGTCTAACTGAAACATTCTGTTGGAGTTAACATGTTGAATTAATTTTATTAAATTCTATATCAATGCACGCTTTTATTGCAAAATAAAAAAGAAAAAGAAAAAAACTAATTCATTTATTCGAAATAACTATAGAATGAAGTTAAAATCCGAGTAAATACTGAACACATGGCCAAAGCAAATTGCTTTAAAACACAATACTTTAGTTCTCATTTTAAAACATTTTTCAATGTTTTAACGTTGTGTAGGTTGAATTTTCATGTTAAATGATATGGAAGACATATTATATATAGTATTATAAAACATTTACATTTAAAACACACCAAATTGGTTTTTGCAACAAAGCTCATGGAAAACGTTTAGACATTTTCATTTAAAATATTTTGAAAACACTAGTTTTTACAACGCATTTAGGTATATTAATTAAAATAAACTTATCTCAATTTAAATGCTCACTCTGCGAATTCCAACAGCAATGTATTGCATTTTTTAGTAGATGGTATTAACCATTAGTCGGTCTCTTACAATTCTGATTAATAATTGAATCATTAGTTAGAATATTCTATAAATTATAATTGAATTATTAGTTATAACTGTTAAACGTTCAGTTATTGCGACTAAACCTATCAGCAGTATGCAAATGTACTAAACTTTCGGTTGCTATTATGCAACTATAATGCGTACAACGAGAACTGCAAGCATTTTTTCTAAAATTATAAACAGCCGTGTTTACGAGGTCACACGAGACGGGTCAAACGAAAGGAATATTACTGTAAAACCGCAAGGAGAACCGCTTCGTTTTGGTGCAATAATCAGAGCCCACTGCCAAGGTCGACATTTTGATACGAATCACGTCCCCTCTCGTGCTCCGTATATTTAGCAAAGTGATTGTCGAGGAACTTCAATCAGGCGTAATCGTGAACTCAAATTGCGGATGTTTTAAAGGGTCCAACCCTGGAACATTTTTCTCTTAACGTTTATAATTAATTTTCTCTAAAGCAAGCTTCAAACCATTTTCTTAACATTCTCAACTTCTCCGATAAATTTCATCAATTGTGTCGCGCGGGTAAAAAAGTTCCCACATTTTTTGCAAACTTGCACAGACCCGACAAAACACGTCGGAGTCGAAAGCCAAGATGCTGTCACGCGTTTCATTAATTTTAATTAACCCACGCGCCGGAAGCAATATTTTTCAGTCAATTAATTCCACCCTTTAGAAGGCCAAGTATCAAAAGTTGGCGCAAAAATTCGCACATTTTTGAACGTTAATTGCTCGGCGGAAAGCGCTCGATTTTCATTTTCCGCGCGATCACTCGAGGTCGACGTTAAATTCGTTGAAGCAAGTTTTGCGAATTGGCCGATTTCATTTAATTCATCAAAATCGTCCACTCGAGACGTTTCGAGCAATGAACCTGCACCTTCGACTTAGTCGTACGACAGCTGCGGAAGCACAAATACGAGACGCGACGCCTACTGCATGTTATATTCCCGAGCACAGTCACGTAAATTAAGCGCGAGTCGTTGAACGTAATTATGGATAATCACGAAATTAAATATGTCTGAACCTCAGTTGCCCCTTTATTGGAAGCGTATACAAGTCAGCGAGTTCAATCTTTCAACTTAAGGAAAGCATTCGTTTTAAATGAGCTCTTTACGACTAGATGAAGAGATTTGTGGTAACGAACTTCAATAACGACTCTCTATCATTTCAACAAAAATTTCCAGCGATTCTTTTTCTAAGCGCGTGTTTTTGTTTCTTAATCATTTTCTACGGAAATTCGTGATCTTGTTTCGGTTGGCTATTGAATTACGCAAAGCAATCCGCCGTTTTTCATGCTCAACATTTCATGCAAAGAGTTTTACGATTGATTTACAGCTTTAACTGTTGATAGAAAGAAATTCATTTGCAAAAGGCACTGTTTGTGTTTCGTAATGCGCTATAAAATATTATCAGGTTTTTGCACCAAAAAATAGTTTTTGACGCGAGAATAAAACAAATAATTGAATTGAAATATAAAACAGTTTACTTCCTTCACGCGAGAGAGACAAGTAACACGGAATAATACATCTATTTACTGCATAAATATTTTTGCGTTATTTGCCTAACTGAACTGAAACTATATTTATATTTCTCTTGAGGGAAAAAATTAATCGCTTGAAAATAAATATATTTGCATCAGACAAAAAAAACATAGGTCTCTAATTATTTGATAGCAGTTTGTTAAGCAATTTTACATTATGTTAAAAATAACTATATTTCAATAACTGCATCGTATATAATGTGATGAATTAAAAAAAAAAAACGCTTTTCATGCTATTAAATGCATAAATATATAATAATCTCAAACTAATTATGTGATATGAAACAAGCGATTAATAAAGCAAACAAGGTTTTGCTATAAAGTACAAATAATTTCGGATTAAGGAATAAAAAGTCCTCGGGAAACAATGTTTATGAATGGTTTCTTCAATTTATATAAATTATTAATTTTAGATTGCTTCAAGAGCAATGCATTTTAAAAATGAAAACAAAAAAAAAATTAATGAATTTTGGCTGTCCCAATTAAAGAAAAGAATTCAATTTTAATAACAATTTCAAGAATGTCATTTATAAATAATGTTTTTTCAAGTAAAAAAAAAGTAAATGTAAAGCTTAAATATTTTAATTGTATTATTGTATAGTTTAATTTAATTTTATAAATGTTATATGTATATATTTTATCGTTGTTGAACATTAATATAACATTAGTTCGCATTTTGTTTAATTATTATGAAAGATTTGAATGCATAAATTAAATAAAGTAAAAGCAATAAAAACTTATTGCAAAATTGAAAATTATATTAATTCGTATATTATTTTACACAAAGCAAATAAATTATAGTAATAATAACCATCACATAAATATTTGTCAGCTGGAATGTAAACAATATTGGAAACAAATATAAACAAATTTTAATTTGTTATTAAAAATTTCCTCTTTTAATATGATTTATATGAAGGCATAATTATTTTTTAAATTTAATAAAAAATGTGAACAAATATAACGTTTATACGAAAATATATTGACAAATTGTAATAAAATGCAAAATGAACTTCTGTAAATTGTGTATTAAGTTTTTACAAATAATATAACCTTTTTCAGTGTAACTGGAAAAGCACATTTAAACATTAATAAAATATGACAATACACAACATTCATTTGTCATCGTATAATAAATATCATTTTTAGTGCACAATTTTTAATTATTTAATTATTTTTTGAAATTATGATAAAGTATTCATCAAACAAGCGTTGAAGCATCAACCTTTCATTATTATTTCTGAAGTTATCGTTAAATAGAAATTACATTAAAATGTTGATGCAAATTTAGTAGACACTAAATCTTTGAATTCTTTTATATAATTCAGTTTAATTTCCTGCTAAAAATAAGTGTTGCATTAGAGATACATTAAATTCTTTATTATATTATAAATAACAATTATACAAAACGCTGTGTTAGAAAATACTTATTGCATTAAAAATTTCATTTGAAAAATTTTCTTATAATTAATATTTATTGATATTGAAAAACATTTAAATTCAGAATATATAATTTTTAATACCTATCACATTCCATTAAGCTGAGCTGTCAATTTTTTTTTTAAATTGATGTCCGTAGTGATATAATTCTGAGAAATTATACACAGTACAATCATGCAATATATTTTCATTAAAATTTAGTTTGCTTCTTTAATTTATACTTAACTATATTTATTGAAAGCATTAATGGAGTTAATTTTAATTATAATTATAAAAATAGTAATTTATTTTAAAAATATAGAAATTATCTTTTCTTAAAAATATAACATATTAACAAAAGATTGCTAATGCTATATTTATATACATATAACATAATATGCAGTAGATATTTTATAGTTAAAGATATTTGTATTATTCATATATTTACAGTTTAGGAATTGTTTTCAAATTATAAATGAAAATTCATTATAATTTTCCAAATTAGAGATATTGATAATTTAAGTAAACGATGAATTATAACTGACAATACCACATGCAAAACCTTATCAAAATAAACTATTATTGGACTAAATTATATCATTAGGCTAATGTTAAAAGACTTAGTTAAAGGAAGAGAATATTTTTGTTTAATGCTAATGAAAATAAATTTTATCATTACCTAACTTAAGATGTTATCACATATATTTATTTTTAAACAATTTATTAAAATTCTTATAAATTACGAATACTTAAAAGTTTATAAAAAATATAATATTAAAAGTTTTTAACTTTTTTGTAATAATATATATTTGTAAATAAAGTCCAATTTTGTATATTCAAATAAATTATTATTCTTTCAACAAGACTATTAAACTAAATTTAAAAAGAATAATCTTTAAGAATATACAAACATTTCAGTTTTATCTGTCTTTTCTCCGTTTTTCAAGTACAGATGGTGTAGCGAAAAGTAAACATATTTCTAAAAGAGATTTTCACCGAAAAACTTAAAATCTGGAAAAGCAAAATCCTGATAAAAGTGTACGAACTGCGTCACAGTGGGAACGACGCTTCTTTAGACCCTGCGCGTCTTGTATTTTGGGATCGATCAACTCGTACGAGGGACGATAATACTATCTGTTAAGAGCATGATTAACACCGATATCAGAGAAATTATCGATGGGAAATAAAAAGCGTCAAATGTCTCTCAAATACAACATTTATAAGGGCGGGTCTAACACAAATACTAACAACAAATCGATGAAAATATATCAGGGTGTCACATACCCACCTAAATCTATTAAATTTCCTATGTATATATAGCAAAAATAAAATTATACGCATTTTTATAAAACCGCAAAATTTAATTGATTATACGTTACAGCTGAAATCAAATTATAGCAGACAAAGTCTGTTTCAATTAAAAACGATCCTCTTTTAAATTGTCAATAATAAATAAATCAACATTTAAAGCATGCGGTACAATTAAAAAATGAAAATGAATAATTAATGAAATATAAGATGAAATATAATTTGATTAAAAAAAAGCAGATATAAATTATAGGTAAAAGTGACCGAAAATTGATATATTTTTATATAAAAAGTTAGAGTGCATTTAAAAACGTACCTCTGAGGCGATATCCGGAGAAGACTTGTCGTCCGTGTGGTACCTTTGCAGGGGTACTCTGTGCTCTCTCTTTGATAGGTGCGCGCGCGACGGAGAGTCGCGAAATTGATAAGGTAAAAGCGTACGGTGCAACGCGACTGCGCTACCTTGACTGACTATCCGACACTGGCCTCTCTGTTTAACTCCGGCTCCGCTTTCATTCGGCATTCGAATCCAGAGGCCAGAGAGCAGTTCATCTCCGAAGCCGACCGAATCGCTTCGGCCATTTTCGCGTCGAATCCCACTGCATCTCAGTAACTACCGACATTTACAACCACCACACCAACATTTTACTTTGGAAATGTTCCAGTTCCAATTTTCGCCCCTTCTTTTTTACGATAATCATTGTTACTTTTCTTGCCATTTTAATTATTATTGTTCAAGTGTCAATGAACCTCTAAAAAGAAAAAAGAAAAGAAAACATATAAAAAACAAGATTTCTTATAATGATACAATAGACATAAAAATTTGTAATGTGATTGATTTTGATATACATCATGGGCATTCGTTAATTTGAATAATTTTCTGTCGTGTGAAAAAAAATAAATGAAACTTTTAATTGTATTATTTGTATTTAAGTTTCATTGAAAGAAACCAATCAATTTATGACTAAAATTGATGCAAGTAATTTAGAAAAATTTAAGAATTATTTAAAATTTCAGTATAACTTTAAAAATTAACTTTTTATAAAATATTTAAAACTCAAATTTAATGTAAAATAAATGATTATAATAATAATACCATTTGGCGAAGAATTATCCAATATGATAGCTCTTTTATTTTATAGAAGATATATATACTTTGTATTAAATGCATCATGCATCAAATGGAATGCATATCAATCGGATCAGAAACATCATTTAAAAATTTAATTTACAAAAAATATTCAATTTTGCTGCCCACATATTTGAACTTGAATAGATTTCCGTTAGCCATATTTATTATAGTTAAAAACAGTCGAACCGAAATTAGCTCGTTCAATTTAATTACATTAATAAAACTGTGATTTCCTGTTACAGTTGTTGCAGCTGTTGTTATAAGACGTCCTAAATCAGCTGGTAGAGCTTACTCTGTCGATCTCGCAGATCGATTTCTACAAGATTTAAGATTTCGTTGACTCAAAAACTATGAAATCGTGATGTATATCCAGTATAATTGATATACGCATTTTTTTAATCGATTTAATTGACCGTTATTAATACAAACTGATCGAAATCGGGTCAGGTCTCTGGAGTCAATAACTCATATTATGCGAGGCGACGTATTTGAATCAACGATACACGATCGTTCACTATTTCTGCGACCATGCCAACGTTTGAAAAACATGCGGAATAATTAAGAGTTTCGCAAATCGAATTTCACCAGGTTAATTTACTTGCGTTCGTCTCTAAGATCCGTCGCCAAGAGGGTGAACAAAAACAGGCAAGCAAGAAATGCGCGTAATTACGAAAAAACACATCTCTTCTCTTTATTGATTTCCAATTTTTTCCATTCGCTCGAAGAGCAGCGAGTGATTGTGAAAATAATCACTCGGCCGGCCCTCAAATATATACTTTACAGTAACACTTGTTCATTCCACTGCTAGTGAAAGTAATTAGAACAATGTTTCATTATTATTAATAATTACGATGAAGCATACAATTTCATTGACAAATATAACGCAAAATGCATAAAAATTAATTTGTAAAATAAACATCAATTGATGAAGATAACAATATTAGTAAAATATTCAAGCCGTCGAAATAGAAAACGGGAATATATAACTTGTCTGAAAATGCGTGCAAAGCGAAAAAATATAAGAAGAACAAAACGATGAGAACTTCCGTTGTGACGTTATGAAAAAAGGAGATATATAAAAAAGGCCGAACTTCGTACATTTCCAGTTCTGCTTGACCAAGCCCCGGAAAAAAGAAGAAAAGAGCAAAGAGACACGCGCGCGCCCACGCATTCGCACTCATACACCGTAAAAGTCTAAACGTTGATATCACATTCAAAGTAAGCGCCTTCTCGGCCCTCTTGTTCCGTTTTATCTTTTCAAACTTATTCGAGTTCTCTTTGTGTTCTTCTTCCTCCTCTTCCTACATCTCTTAGACCCCAGCTTCTTTTGCTGATTGTAACAACTCGCCAAAAGAAGTGTCTAGACACTGACGCAATTCAGCGTAACTTACCACTAAGACACTTTGCTCGTCACGCGACATTAGGCAAATCTGAAAGAAATTTTATCTCGTTATTTTTTTTTCTTTTCCATCAATTTGTTTGTATAGGCGATTTACCGCAAATCTTTTAGTGACATTTTCAGCATCGGAACATTACCGAAGAAAAACTTGCTTTTTATTTATTTTTGCTTTAATTGATAAAGCCTAACTTTACAACTATTGCATGTTTATAATTTATAATTCAAAATAAATAAATAATACCTTACTTTCTTAGAAAGATTATTAATTAAATTTTTGTCTTTAAAGTCATATATTACAGATGCTTTTACGAAGTTAGAGTATTTTTTAAATACAAATGGTATTATCACATAATATATTGTCATAAACTGACCACAGCGAAGTTCTGTGAGTTCAGAACTCCGCTGAATTCAGGTTAAAAATCCACACTTCTAATCACATGTGTAGACATATTTTGTAAACTATAATTGTTTTGTTGTCTGTGCACACAGAGACTATAATTTTCAAAACACATTTGCATATTTGTTAAAAAGTTTAAATATTCAAATTGAATAAATTTGGAACAATAATTTGGGAAATAAACCAAGATTATGTACATATCTCAAAAAGATCTCTTAATGTTTCTGTTATTAATATTACTCATCGTTTTTTTCACAGTAAAGACATTAATTAAATACATATAGTTACTTTATCATGAGATCCAGAATCAAGTTTGTTGAGGCAAGAGACAACGTGAGCTACGTCGAGCCACGGTTTGCCATCAGCCGTGACTTGATGAAAAACGTAATCCCGGAACAATTTGAGCATATAGCGGTCGCCAGTTTCCGCCCATGCGGGCTCCATATTCAACTCGGGTCGTTCGTTTATCGTCGCTAGCTTCACTAGCAATTTAAACAGCCTACCATTTTCCAATTCTTTCGATAACTCATTTTCCAAAACGTCCGAACGCAATTGTGCCGCGTCAAGTTGTGTGTAAAATCGGGCACCAATCATCGGCATTAAATCCGTAACCGTTCTGCGTGCCTGATTAGATAAAAGATACCTAGCAAAAGTTAAATTCACAATGCTCAATTACTTCAAATGTATTAAATAGTAAAAACAATGTTGTTTTTCACTTATATATGTCATCTTTTGACATAAATATTAAGTAATTTTACTTTATCACAAATAATAATAAATAAATAAATAAATAAATAAGAATATCATTACTTTTTAATAACATTATTTAAATATATTAATTACATTTCATATAATTCTATATTACTCCTTTTTTAAATTTATTACTGTACAATTTAAAATATAATTGCTTATTACCGTTATTTTATTAATTATTTAATTAATAACTCGTCAAATAGCAATTTATAATTCTACATTTATAAATCACTGAAATCATTGAATAATTTCTTAAATTCTAACTAAAACTTAAACTTTTACAATATTATTAAAACTTAAAGAAACACGCTTATGTTTAAAAAATTTACAACTAATAATATTTTATACAATATATTACAAAAATTGCACGGGTTTGCAGTTTTGAGAAATCTTGGATGAATAGGTTGAAAATGCGGAACAAAAAATACTGGTCTAGAAGTTGTTATTAATAATTAAAATGCAAATTTCAGATCAATTATATCTCTGAGAATAGATGGAAAATAAAAAATATCTAATAAATTATTCAAATTAACGAAAAATTACAAACAATCGATTGGTAAAAATTATCAAAGTAAAATGACATAATTTTTGGATAAATTCGTTTACATTAAGTATCGCTAATTGTTTTAATATAAACAAAAGTATTAGGTGTACAAGTTTGCTTTCATAGTATTCCAATAGATGGTTTTAACGGTAAGTAGTGATGGAACCAATTTAAAAGTCATATTTTGCAACTGGAGCATTTATTAACATAACCCTACCAAATTGTTAGCCAGCTTGAGCCAAATTCTCATCATTTGCATGATGTTTTAATTTTCTGCTTATATATGAAGAAATCTACTGCTAAGGCTTATTGATTGCTCTTAGATACTTATAGCAAGATTGCTATTAGTGAAAGAAGTATTATGAGTAGTTTAAACATTTCAAAAACAGTGATTTTGAAATTAAAGACTGACATGGCAATGGAAGAGAAAAGATTTTCAAAGATATAGAATTGAAGGCATTATTTAATGAAGATTCGTTTCAAATGCAACAAGAATTGACAGGAACATTACGAATCGACTCAAAGCCATGAGAATGATTCAGAAACAAGGAATTTGGATGTCGTATAAGTTGACGTTTGTTTGCTTGTAAACAACTGCTTGATAGGCAAAGATGAAATGGATTTTTGCATCAAATTGTGACTGGGGATGAGAAATCGATTTATAATTTTAATTCCAAACACAGAGACTCGTGAAGGCTTCCCGGCCGTGCTTCCACATCGATGGCAAAACCGAATATTCACAGCTCCAAAGTCATGTTCTGTATTTGATGGGATTAGCTCGGTGTAATGTGTCATGAGCTGCTAGAATTTCCTAAATCAATCACGGGCAATCCGTATGATTAGCAATTAATGAATTTAAGTAGATCATTGAAAGATAAACAACTGTAGTACAACAAAGGATACGATTATACAGTGATTTTGCAACATGACATCATTGCAAAGTCGGTTAAAAAATTCCCCAGACCTTGCGCCCCTTCTGACTATTACTTGTTTCAATTAACAGTATACGTTGAGTAACCAACATTTATGCTCTTATGATGAAGTAAAAAATTGGATAATTACGTGAATCACCTCAAAAAATGAACGGTTTTTTCGACGTGGGATTCGTATGCTGCCCCGAAGATGGGAAAAAGTAATGGTCAGCAATGGACAATACTTTGAATCTTTAAATATACAACTAGCCTTTTACAAAAAAGCATTGAAAATCTGAAGATAAACTCTGGAGGCAAATTTGTGCACCTAATATTAATTTTATTTTAATCTATACATAGAAATGATGTGTAAATACTTTAAACATAGTATACAAATTATGTAGTGTTTTTAAATTTAGACACAATATTACATTTATTTAATATCATTTTAATAAATTTAATGTTTGTGTTAAATAAATATCTTGTGTGAAGTAACTTTAAAAAATTATAATTTTAATTTAATTATAATTTTAAAAAAAATTATATCTTTAATAAGATATTGAAATTTACAATACTTATAAAAGTATAATAATATTATTGTATTAATTAAAATGAATAACAAATTATAAATTATAAAACTGTTTAATATTAATTGCGTGTAGATAGGTATAATACTTATTAAAGACACTATTTATATGTGTGTATATATATATAATAGCTAATAAAGTACTTTTAAAGAAAACTTTTTTTTTCGGAAACTTACATAATCAGATTACGCAAATCGGTGGAATAGGAACGAGCTACGAGCTCCAATGATGACTGCACGTTGTCGCGATGAACTGCGAGTAAACTACGACAGGCTAATGCAAGTACCAACTTCCCTAAAGCCAACAGATCCTCCTGCTGATAATGCGGGATTAGAGTCAAAGGGTTAGCCGTATTGTTGTCAAGAGTTACAACGTCTGGAACGGCAACGCAACTCAAGCGTAAACGCGTACGTGATGTCAAAAGAACTTTGGTTGGATCCAAACATCTGTATGCCAAACCTAAATAAAAATGAAAAGGAATAAAACACTATTGTTTAAATATACTTGCATACTATCCACATTCAAATATTTGCTTATTCTTTAAAAATATTGTTCGTTTACCAGCAGCATGAATAACGCGCAAGGCGGCAGTGAATTGAATGATGTAACTCCAGATAACGCTCTCAGGTAACATACTGCTGTGTTGTTGCCGTAATATCGTATTTTTGGTATGACTATAGGGCCGTGGTGCATTTGGGTCGGATGAAAATGGGTCTGTGTAACCATTCATTTCCGACGCTGAGAAATGTTTATTGAGTAAAGTTTCCGATCCAGGATGATAATCGTAAACGAAAACCATGGCTTAAAATGAAAATTTTGTGTTATAAATAATGTGCATTGCAAGATATTTAATTAATTAACTTAAATAATCAATCATCTTTTAAATTATCTATGAGAAAGCTCCACTTAAGTATCTCATGAAATGTTGTATTAAAATCTTTTAATATAAACAAAAATGTCTATTTTCTTTTACTTGTTTACTTATGTATAAATAACAAATAAGCATGATAAAACTCTCGTTTAAACATAATATTTTTAACAAATATTACCAAAAGTACAATTGTATAAAATTCTCTAAGGAAATTTCACATAAAAACTTGTTTTTATTTTCCATGCAAATATTATAAATAAGAAACGTTCTGTTTTCTTCTGTTTTCTAAATTGAGTAAAATTTTAACTTATGGAACATAACGTACAATGATCACCAAACGCCTTAGTTGTAAAAACCTCTCGCAGTTGTACTAAATTTGTGTGTGAAAGTCTCTTCCACATATCAACAAGAACCATGCATTTAGTATTGGCCAATCGAAAATCTGAGAAACAATAAATAATTTATTAAGTATGCATGAATAATAAAATACAGTATAATTATATATATATATATATGTCTTAGAAAAATTACCATGAACTCGACGTAAACAGAAACGTGTGCCAGTTTTGATGTTAGTTGCTTTGTACGTTGATGTTTGATATCCTAAAATACTAGAGGCAGGTTTATGGATGGGCTCAAGCGGACACAGCTCATGATAGTTGTCGACTTCATTTGGTAGATCAGGGAAGCGGACGATATCGGGCTGGGCTAGTGTTAAAGCATTTTTCTGAATTATGTCGGCGCGAAGTGCGTCACTTACAAAATAACTAGGCATTGCTTGAGGAGGTGGAGTAGAAGGTGCTGAGCCACTGGTTGGTGTTGATGCTTTATTCACTTTCACAGGCTGCAGATGTGCTGGTGTGCCCGGATATACATAACCAACTTGACTCGCACATACATTTCCAATCTAAAATATGATGTCTCTTGATAATAAATTATATATAAATT
>JABFOX010000724.1:0-15241 GCA_022817665.1 Axea sp. ZL-2020
GAAAACAGGGGTAAAACAAAAAAGGAAATAAAACGTTAAAAGGATGAAAAAAAAAAAAAAAAAAAAAAAAAACTCGAAAACGACAAAAATCCAAAAACTTATAATATTACCCAAAATCATGATATCCACGAAAGTCACTACAATGATGCACCGTCCAAATTGATTCCATCCGCAGAAGTCAATGTAGTGACATACCGTATCTAAAAGGTTAATAATAATAATGAATCAATGATTTTTTTGTTTGAAATATGCTTCTAAGTACCTTTTAAATAATTGTACAATAAAACTTGTTTATTATTTAAATACTTCAAGTTCATAATTATTGATAAATCAACGTAACGTGGAATAATTCATGGAAAGTTCATTAAATTGGTCATTTATTTGTTAAACGTTTAATAATAGAACGAATAAAAGAATTATATAATGAAGTTTTCATTTATTAGTTTTTGTTTCCTGTAGCCTGCATACAGGTTAGTAAGTTAGTCTGGTGTAATAATTCTAAAGATTATATTGGTAAAAACTTGACAAAATACACAAACATAAGTTTTTATTAGTTCATATTTATTCATAATTACCGTTTTAGTGTCTCGAGTGTTTTATTTAAACAAATTGGATTTACTTTAGTTTTAATAATGCATTGTAAAAACTAGTCGAAATTGGTTAAATTTTTACTTGGCAATTATTAATCCATTTAATATCTTAATATAGTAATTATTCAGTCATTTTAATAAAATAAGTTTTTTTTTGTAGTAAATTTTAAATGAACCTTTTCTTCCCCGTATTAATATTTTTATATGTTTAAAAACAAACAAACGATGCGTAGCCAATAAATATAAATCTATTAAGAAAATATACTTATTTGAAAATTACATATGTACATTTCATGTTCGATCTATATTTATTGTGAGACATTCTTAAAAATATCGGCTTAACTCAAGATTTTAGTTGTTTCGATGCAAAAACGAATATGTTTATAAGTATGCAAGCAAAAAAGGATAAATAAAGAATAAGTTGCTAATCTTACTTTTTTTATTTCTTGCATTTACATAATTAGAACGTATTTTCATTTTATATATAGTTGGATAAAATCTTGAATTGAAATACAATATTTTTCAAAGTCTACTAGATGTTTTTTATATTTATAATGCTAATGTTAAATATTTAAAACTGTATCTTCACAGTTTTTAAAAATATATAGTCAATTTTGGTAAAGTTAAATCATTTTTATTTGTACAATTTTACTCATTTAATTAATTTTAATAATAAATTAAATATGAAATGTCAATTTCATGAAAATTATTTGAATTTCATTATTTGAAATCTGTTAATATTATGCTTAATAGTTTACAAAGTAAAGTTTCGTCAAATTTAAATGGCATTAAATATGTATCGTATTATTTCCAATTAAAAACTCATGTAGATGCAGAATAATTTTCGAATAAATATCGAATAGCCATTTCATTCAATAATAAACATCGAAATTTGTTTGTTTTTTAAAAAGTTGATATATACTTTAACAAATATACTTCATATCTTCCTTTACTTTTATATGTGAACCACATATTAATCAAATGCAAACATGTGTTTACATTCTTGTCAGTTATATGTGGCAGGATATAAAGTTATGAATTTGAGGATTTAGACTGATATTAATCAAAGCAACCATCGTAGATATAAGAATATTTGTTGTTTATATTCATTGTGGTGAATTCATAAAAGATTCAGCAATCTTGCTATAAGATAAAATGAGATAGACATAATGAATGAGAATAATGCAATTTAAAAGATTAAGAATATAGTATTCAGAGTTGGAAATTGAATTGAGAAATCTCTGAATCTCTAACTTATCATCCTACCGTGAAGATATCTTAACTTGTGAATTTAAAGATGCTAAACTTCTTGGTAGTAATTGGTACAATATGCAACATGGTTTTTATCTTGCAAATTGAGAAAACTTATAATATTGTATTTTTGAAAAATTGGAGTAGAAATGAAAATTTAAATTCAACTTGTTATTATTTGTACAAATTCAATATTTTCTTATTTAATTGTATATATAGTTTTCACTAAATGTAAAATAAAATCCATATTTAAGTTTGAAGTCAAGAATGTCCTCTGTTGGAAACAAGTATATTATACATAATCCAAAATATTTCAGAAAAATTAATTACAGAAAAAGTTGAATTATCTTCATTTTTATAAATCCTATCTTGAAATGAGAATTGCTTTGACCATTTATCTTATGAACAAGAACTTGGTTTACCAAAATCATTCATGTTTTCAGCATGAATTAAAAATAATAAAATAATAATGATGACATTCTAACTTAGTAATATATCTATAGTTTCCATTAATTATCTTACTAGGGAATTAATTGCAGAAATAATCATTTATGACGCCAGAAATATTAATCAAATTTTCAATCTTGAATAGTTTCTATCGCCTTGCGCTTGATGTTTGCTCCAACTTTCTACAATTATCCGAAACCTCCATCCGTTATTTATTAAATTCAAGCCAACGCAATTTTAATGCCCATATATTATTTCTAAAATACCGAGCTAATAACGATTAAATAAATTACGCGACAAGTGTCAGTCGAAAGGGGAGATTATGGCGTGTTGTGATTTATGAGGGGTAGTTGAAGAAATGACTACGAACTCATGCGATGGAACGAGTCGTGGAATTTCAATAATGGAACCTTCGAACTTGTTCGTCTAACGTATTGTCGTTCCATTTCAAAACTGGAGCGTTTTAATAAAGTTGGCTCGATTCGCACACGTCGCCGTTAAATTATAACACAAGGCCTAAATAATGCATCGGAACGATTTACTTTTAACTATTTCTGTCTTCAATTTGAAATGTAGAAATATGAACTCTTTGAACAAATAATGTGAATTTGTACTTTTTCCCGATTCGAACTAATATTAATATAATTAAGCGAACGTAAAAATTAATAATTGAACTTGTACTAGTACAGTATCAAATACTTTTTGCTGGCAGATAACAAAGAATAAAATGAAACATCAAAATACTTTGGACCAGTACTGCCACTGATGTAAAAACGGTGCGAATTGTAACAGCTCACGTTGAAATGAACAACTGAGCTAGTACTGTCACAGTTTCATGATACTTTTGTCAATGGCTGACAAGTAATTGAAACGATACGCCAATATAACTTGAACCATTACTGCCAGCAATTTGAAATTGCAAAACTGTTATGATAACCCTATTACATTCGAAAATTACAAGTACATTAAATGGATCATACATTTATGAAACGTCATATACAGATCGTATATAGACTCTGCATAAATTGTATAAAATTCATAAATGAATAGTATATAAAACATATGTAGATTACGTATGTCTTTCACATAGAGATCATACACGTGTATATAAATACAAAGTATTTCATTTTGATCATTTGAAATACCGATAATTTATTCTGTACCAATAAGTGATTGATTTTTAACAACTTGCAAACCAACAAAATTTCTACATGGGAATATTGCGATAACAATATTATTAATCATTAAAATTATCGATAATGTATTATAAGGTGAGCTTTACTATTTAAACTTTATTACCACGTATTTACAGAATATTAACCTATGTATCAATTAATTATAAATGATTCATATATTAGTTGTGTATGAATGATTGCATTATCTTTGTATTGGTTTTACTATGTCAAATCGCATATATTAGTTGCATATAGATTATATATTAGTCGTGCATGGATCAGTATAAATTGTATTCAAATGATGTATGATATATAGGTTAAATTTTAATCATACACGAATCATTTTCAGTAATGTTTATAATATATGTAATTCATACACATGATATAAGTAATATATGATTCAAGTACATCATAATTTGTCCATAAATTGATTATATATGCTATAATAGATCTTTTATAAACTATTGAAATATTATATATAATAATAGTTGTTAATTGTGTGTAATGTATAACTGGTATTTGGATCACATGTCAGTTTAATAAAAGTTATAAAATTTATTTATAGGCTACGAAAGTTTTATGTGAATATATAATATATTCTTTTTTATTTATTGTTATTATTGTACGAATGTTCTAACAATTCTTAGTCAGTAAAATATATTGCACTTTTATTTTGATTCTTTGCCAGTACCAATAACCAATGTCGTACAAATACTGAACCGATTGAAACGGCTGGTAAATCACCGAAATTTCCACATAGATACATAAAAACGATTCGATCAGATTTTAAAACGCATTCTCAATGCTAATAAATTTTTATACATTCTAAATGAATTAATTATTTGACCTATTTAATATGAATTTATTCATTATGGGCCATTTTGTCTTAACGTATTAAAATTACATATTTAATAAACGAGATTATGGATTAGGCACTGCTTTTTCTACTCTCAAATAATCCTTCTTGAAAGTTATATATTGTAGACAAATAATTTTAACCATTCAGGTGGATTACTGAATAAGATTAAGTGGTTTGACTGATTATACAAATTTATATTGAGTAACATCAAACGTATTTTTGTATGCATATTGAATGATGCATTGCAGACATAACTACTTTATTTAAGCTTATATAATTATACTTACTGATATTTATTTATACTTTCTGATATTAATTTTTGTTTCAAAATTTATTGATTGAATTTTAACCATAAACTGATGTGATTTCATATTTGACTTTGTAAAAATAAAAATTTTAACTTTAAATTTGAGATTGGTAAAACTGTATTATGAACAGGGAATAATTTAAATTTGAAAAAGCATGACATCAATATTTGAAGTAATAATACACATCCAGGTGCGTGATCAGAAATTGCATTCGAAATACATTTTCGACATATTCAAGCGGCACATGGCAATGGGCACCGCCAGAAGAGTACCTTGAGGATTCACTAAGCGTTGATAACATTATGCACCGTCACAGTTATGTTTGAGCATTTCGTACAAACTCTAGTCGGTATACGTATGTGTATAGGTTTATTTGCATACGTATGCATGCATGTAGACACGAAGATATATTTATGTTGAAGATGTCATACGCGAGAGAATGGAATTCGCTGCTGCTGGTTTTCAGCTCATTGCATATATACAGCGGTACCTGTCTTATATTCCCTCTCCTGTTTCCACTTCCTAATAACAAGTCGATTCTACGTAAGTGTGGCACATATGCACACAACGTGTTTCATCATGTTGACTCGACAATTGTTTATTTGGAGTATTAAGGTCTCACTGACGCATTTACTCATCCAGATTTATTTTTTAATCTAATTTATCGATATTGGTTTTAGCTTCATCTATTCGTATTTCGTTGAAGGCGAAAAATTATTAATTATAATTGTTATCGAAGTCTTATAATACAAAACGTATAATTTTAGGAGATTAATTATTAGTTTATAAATAAAGTTAAGATCATAAAACTTTCCGTTTAAGATGGAATGAGAGAAAAAATATGCATTAAAATTAACAAGATAATATTTTCATTAATGAAAGTCTTTTGTTTAAATAATGAAATAATTAAAAAAGAGATATAATTCAAGGTCCCGATCATTTTTAAGTTAACAATTATTAATACGTTAAATAAAGTTAATAAAATTAATTATTAATAAATTCTACATATTTTTAGAAAGAATATCAAGTATATTATGTATTAATGACCATCACATTTTATTCATCGAATATTTAATATGATAATTTAATATAATAATACAATTAATATGACTTAATATAATAATAAATATGTTAACTAATAAACAGTTAAAAATTATTCACGTGTTTCCTTTTTAATAGTTTGTCATATATTGTCTGTTATTGAATATTAATTTTTACGACTATTTTTCAAAAAATAATTCTTATATAACAAAAAATATAGTTGGCTGAAAATTGAGAACAATTAACTTAAATGCGAATAGTTTGTATCTCAGCGGGAGAGTTTTTTAAGTTTTGTATAATTTTAAAAAACTGACTGACATTAGTCAGGCAATAGATTAAGTAGAGAGCATGACACAGACCCTCGTCAGACTATTTGCTATTTTTTGCCAAATTAGTATACTACTGTTTAGCTGGATTATTGTAATATTCTTTTCATTCTTTTTATTCCGGTAAAAATTATTTGAAAAATGCAGTTGATGTGTCAATAATTTAAAAATAATGATTTACATATTAATTAAATATAAAAACTAAAGTCCAAATTTGTTTAATAGATCATTTAACTTGAATAGTATAATATAAATTAAAATTATACAATGTTAAATACTGTCCTTAATTTAAATTTATTTAATTGACATAATAATGAATCAAAACATAAATATATGTAAAACAGCTGGAACAAACAACAAAACTAAAAAGTAAAATTATTCCTTTTTGAGCTCTATTATAATGAAGCTTTTTGCAATAGTCTGTATTTTTATTTAATTGCAATACAATTTAAGGCACACGGCGTGAATAATGGTCATATTTTTATCCATCGAATTTTGTATATTATGTGATTTTTATAGTGTAAACAGCACTTATATTTTATTTAATATCAAATATACGATACAAAAATACAAAATGAAAAAAAATAAATAAATAAATAATACACCTCATTTTTTTCAAACTTCTAAATGTACATATCATAGGCCTATTTACAACCGTATCCGTTTATTAACTTGAACATCAACTATTAAATAGGATGTATAAAAGTATTAAATTGGATGTGCTAGGGATTTGCAAAAAAAGTTAACGAAAAATAAATACAAATTATGTTTTTTATAATTATTTCTCTTTTCTCTATGTAAAAATAATGTCGTGTTTTTATTTATAGGATTTAATATTTTCAGCTGTTAAAACTGCAGTTGCATTTCTTCTTTAATTATGTAAAATAATCCTGAGATAAGCGACAAATTGTATTTGAAGTTATGATTAGTTTCGTTTTGTTTCATGCGTTCGTAAAGCGATAACAAAAAATGAAACAAAATGTGATATTGAAGGTTCCGAAAGCGAAATTTGCGTCAAGTAAAAATAAATATAAAATTCATAAGTATTTGTTTATTTATTTTTTTTTTTGTATCGTGAATACAGCGATATGTTCATGCCGTAAAACACATTGGATACACTCGCTTTCTCACGTATTTCACAGTGCGATTTTCACATCCGTGACGGCAAACTAACAGTGGAGAATCCTATTTATTTCTTTGCATTGTGATCCATCTTTGTCTCGTTTTTCTTTATTTCTTCGTTCGTGCAATTTTTGTATCATTTTGCACTTTCTTGAACATGACCTAGGTAAATTGTGGTAAGCCAAATTTCAAAATTGGAATTTTTTAAACTGGTATGTGATATTAGAATAAAAATTTTAAATATCAGTTTATCGGTTCTAAATTAAGAGAGGTAATAAAAAGATATTTCGATAGAATTTTCTTTCAAAGAAATCATACATTTTAAAAAAGCATTATTCATAACTTAAGATGTTATAATATCTTTAAATTTAATAAATAGATTTTTCTTTTTATGACCTGATTCTAGTTCTGACAATATATTTTTTTTTTTATTAGAATTTTCCACTTGGAATCATTTGATTCAGATTATGGAAAACAGATATTTTTAAGAGAGTAATACTAAAATATATATTCGAGGAAAAATACTGATTAATTTTGTCGCTACCAAAATTTTAAGATGATTGCAAAGTCTTATAAAATTAAATAAGTGAATTATTTTTGAAACTTTAGTTTTAAAATTGAAAAGCATATAATTATACATGAAGACTAAAGAACAAAATTTAAATGTCATGTAAGATTTCATGGGAAAAAGTATTATGTTCATAATAAAATCATGGAGCTTAATAATAATATAAATAATACATAAAAAGTAGAATAAAAATTTTATATTATAATTATTTAAATGTGAAAGATCTTTCTTAAACTTATATAAAATTCAGTAGAAATTTGTTTTCATATTATTAACATAACAACAGAAAACATAGTTATAACCAAATTTAATATTTTTGTTTACTGGGTATAATATAAATATTAGTACATGATCTGCATATTTTCCAAATATATAAAACGTAATTATCTTATTGATTATGATTAATATTTAATATTTCATTAAATATACACGAAAAAATATATTTTAAAATTCTGGAACATTCTAGATTCAAATATATATTTTATTGCGAAACAATAAAATTTAATAAAATATTTTATAAATGTTTATTTTTTAAAACAAAATTAAAAATTTAATTTAAAACTGTTTTTATTTAAAATATTTTTATTTACTTTAACAAAATGAAAACGACTGTCGAACTCTTCATAAATATCGATTACAATTTTTTTATTTTTAAAGAAATCACATCATTTTATTGAATGTTTAAATTTATAAAAGGGCTTATAATTTATTTTGATTTTGCTAAAATTGTCTTAAAACTGATTTTTTCACACCATTTAATATCAAATTACATAATTGATTTAAAAATTTACTGTAGATTCTAGTTACTCTTACTAATTACTTACATTCTCTTTCAAAATTAAACATACAGGTTAATTTTTATATAGTCTTAATTTATGGTAAAAGTGTGATTAATAAAGTATAATTTGTAATAAAATTTGTGTGAAGTTTTTCGCCACGTAGAGATTCTTAATATGTAAAATTTTTATAGTGAGTTTAAACTACAAATTTCAACTTAAGGAAACCATGTTATATTCTATCAAAATTACGTTATATTATATATTTTATTAGAAATATTGTTCGAAATGTGTATAAAGAGAAATGGGATTTAATATCAGTTATTTAACTGTTACTCTTCTTTAAAAGTGATACATTCATTCCAACGCTCCTCTAACTTTTCGATGCCTTTTTTTAGAACGATTTGTCTTTACTCTCAAAATAGGCTTCAGTTTTGACAATCATATTTGAGCCAAAATTTTTCCCCTGGAACACTTTTACGAGGTCTGCAATTTACAGTACTCGTTGGGGACCAAATCTGGAAAATACAATGGGTGGGGAAGCAATTTAAAACTTAATTTATTCAATTAACTAATGTTTGCATCAACTTGGGACATTTGTGACTTGGTGAAATAGCACTTTTTTCTTTTGCATATGAGGCCATTTTTTTCCTTGATTTCTATACTCAATCAATCCAATTATGCCATTTAATATTCAATATTGATAGTTTTATCTTTTTCAAAATAGTCGATGAACAAAATACCATGCACGTACAAAAATACAGATGCTATAATCTTGCCAGTTGAATTTTGAATTTTTGATCACTTTGGATGACTTTCACCGACTGTTGTTCAGTCAGCTGACGATCATTTTGATTTAGGTGTGTAATAGTGGATCCATGTTTCATGCACTACTAGATACCGACGCAAGTAATTTTTTTTATCGCGCTTGAACAACTCCAAACAATGTTCTGAATCGTCGACGCATTGTTGTGTTTGATCGGGTGTGAGCAAACGCGGTACATACTTGAAAAACAACTTACGCGTGTTCAAATTTTTGTGTAAAATTGTAAACACACTACCTTCTGATATTTTTAAGGTGTTTCGTGCAACTATCTCACACAATTTCACTTTATGATCTTCTAGAACTACTTTGTACACTTCCTTTATGTTTTACAAAATAACTGCCGACACTGAATAACCAGAGCGTCCAGCATCATCGATTTACATGATCGCGTTTAAATTCAGCATACTAGTCAACAATAGTTGGTTTGCCTTTTGCAGATTTGCATTTGTCTCCATAACGCATATCAAGTAACTTTTTAGCTTCAAAAATATTTTTCCCCATCAAAAAACAATATTTAATAAGCATATGAAATTCTTTTTTATCCATTGTTTTAAAAATAACAAAACTGACGTCACTAAAACCAGTGTAACTTATAAACTAATTGTCAAAATGTTATGAAACTTTGCCTCGTATCGTTTGAAGGTTAGTACGATCTAGAAATCGTATGAGTCTGTCAATAATGTTGCCATATATGTGTCAGACCAGAGACTTATTCAGTAACCGGTTATTTCGTACGATTACGAATAGTAAAATTATATTCGAATAAATTAACTTTAAGTTTTTGATTCTAAGTAAAGCAATGCATTCAACAAAAGTTTGCATTTGAAATTTTACAAGCTATAACATTATTTACATTTAATAGTCGAAACATACTGACTGATGTTATTTGAAACCTGAACATCAAACCATCTCGTTGATCCTTTTCAAATCCGCATAGAAAATAGTATCATGACTACATATATCATGAACAAATCCGTGAGACCATATATTGCCACGACTTAACTAACGGACTAAGTTCATCACAGGTGTATTTGTGGAACCCAGACAAAAGTCATGTTGCAAACTATGTGTTGAATTCCCGTATGGAATATAACAGTCTACAGTTATGAGACAAAACTATTGCAAGAAGAAAAAATACTTAGAATAAATTACTATATATATTATGAAAATGAAACGTATATGAAAAATCACCAAAATTATCGTACAATATTGTATAATGTTGAAATATTATACAAAATAAAAATATGAAAATTTATTATATATTATTTAGAAATTTTATGAATATTTTTTTAAATATATTTTTATCAGACTATACCGTAGATTTTAATTATCCGTGACTCACTCTGTTGGTTAACTTGTGGCCGTATTTACACCCACGGATTGATCTAGAGATGCAAATACAGTATTATTTTCTGCGCAGCAGAATATTAAACATTCGATAAAGTATATTGTTTCGCGTTACCGTATTTGTAATACATGCTATTTATTTTAAATTTTATAATATAAAATTTTGTTTCGTATTTATTTTCCGCGAACTTTGCATCGACTGTATGTAGAAGGATGCATTTTAATTTCAAAATAATTATTACAAATTTGTCAAACAATTATAAATATGTGAATTATATCAAATATTTGCTATATGTAGCTGTAAAACTTTCGGTACGAATTCGTGATGTTTCGACGTTTAAGTGATTTTCTACATTTCTTTCTAGCCTTATCATTGCAATGGAATGTTCTCACGATATTCTTACATAATTGGAAAATATTTAAAAGTTATCAAATTGACATTGATAATCACTTGATAATTTCAGTTCATTTATTATTCAAACTATTTAAAATATAAACGATTAAATGTGGTGTTATATGGACTGTTATTTAGAATAATAATTTGTGGCACATTATTAAGAATAACAAATACATTACATTATTAAAAATATATAACATTAAAACAATTAAATATTTAGTATATGCAAAGAATATCTAAATGTATTGACATTTTAAAACTATATAATCTTTTACCTTATTTAAAATAGTACATTTAAATACAATTTTATATATAGTGGACAGTCTTTAGAAATACTTTAAATCCTTAATGATGTCATTTAAATATTTGAATGTCGTAATGTTGTATCATAATTATGGGCATATATAAATGTTCCACAATGTAAATTCTGACATTAACTACTATTCAGAATAATACACAAATAAAAGAAGAGTAGTTTTTACATCATAACTGTAATTATTTCGAAAATAAATGAAATTTCTATGAAGATTTATCATCGATACTTGTATTACGAGCTTTTTTCTTGATTTACAATGAAATATGAAGAACGATTCTGTTAAATGGTTAACAGAATTCTATAAATAGGTCTAATAAATAATTTAATTGTATATACCAAAATGAAGTGCGTTAGAAGATGTGAAAAGTAATTGTTCGATAAATGTTTTGTATGTATTTCAAATTTCATTGTCACATGAAAATGAACTACTCTGTTCTATGAATTTGACAATATTTCTGATGCTATCTAATGATCAAATGATATTGTAAAAAAGAATTACACAATTACAAAAAGGTAGAAGCCTTCATTAACCCGAGCAATTTGCGAGGCTCGCCGATAAAGTTGCCTTGCCGACTAGAAACTTCAGGCCATAACCTCCTACACATTCGATTCGCACGATGTTTCAATAAAGATGTAAGGTGATTTACGAGGCGATTTCTTAACAGGATAAGTATATGATGTAATCAGAAGAAGTTTATATTATTAACTTTTCGACTTCTCCTTGTCTTATTATATGAAAAATCAATTTATTTGAGGTTTTAACCATCATTTAGTATTGATGTGCAAAGACGTTATTACATGAACATATCTGTTTGATGAACCGAGTAATAATATTTTTACTTCGAGTATTCCGTTTAATTAACTATAAGGTGAAATAAACATTAACAGACAATACATATTACTAAATATTTAACAGGTTCATCATTGAGAGCTTTTTACTTTTAACAATATGATAATTAATAATACAATTTTATTATATTAAACTATTTTATAATATAAAAATACAATATTATTGTATAATATGTATTGTATAATAATAAAATACACACGCCGGTTAATTTTATTAACTTTTTTTTATTAATTTTATTAACTTAATTTTATTTTGAGAAAGTACCGAAGGAAAACAATTTTAATAACATTTGGGGATAAGTGAATTTGTTTGAGAAATTAACAAATTAAGCGATTTCTCCATCATGAAATTTTCTGCCATGAAATTGAAAAAGTTGCATGCGTAATTAAAATGTCGTCATGTTACGATGTTCGATGACTTCCTTGAAATGCACGAACACCCAAAAATTTAAACACAAACGTTAATAATAATAATTAATCATACGCGTTCATTGATATATTGAATGAAATGTGGCTGTGCTGGTACAAACTAAATTCAGATCTTAAAACTTTCTCTCATTTCATATCACCCAAGGCCCTTCGTGATACTTATATGAATCGTAATTACAGACTGATAATAAGTATCCTCTCGTGTATGATATAAAAAAATGTTTGATTAAATTCATATTAATTGGACAACTTTATTGTTTCGTGTTGTATGTATATTTTTAATCATTGGATTGCTATAAATTTTGTTATTGGTTTAAATAAATTTAAATAACAACACTGAAATAAATGAATAATAAATATAAATATACTTACATAGTACATAAAAAAACTTTTTCTAATCTTTTTTATATCTTTTTAGTATAATATGTTTAATTGAAGGAAATACGTGCTTTTTATAAATTAACATAAACAATATGAACGTTCAGACGCTAAAGTTTTTGTACTGTTCCCCTCATGTGAAATGATTTAGTTTAACACAAATATATGATCTATTTAAAACTAGAGATAAAATTACCTTCGAAGAACAGGCATAAAAGGATCTACAATATTGACGTAACAAACCATTGTACAAGTGTTTCTGCGACGTGTAGTTGACCTTGCACATAGATCTTCGCATAACGGTATTCGCAAATTTCATTTCAGATATTTGTGTTGTTTGAAAAGTATTTCGTCATTTGAAATGAAGAGGATACCGTCATTTGATATTTAAATTTTACATTCAAATAATGGAATCATTGTAGTAAATTACCCATATCTGGATTCTTACCTCCGGTCATTCGAACAGATTTTATTTTAAGTTAAATATTGAATTTCTATCAACAAATAAATTTAAACTTAATTCGTAGACAAAATAATAAATGCATAATTACATTTTAACGTTAATTATTAAATTATTTTCAATTCCTTTTTGAAAATGAAAATATTAAATGATTTGTGTAATATATTTGTTATATTACATTACATTATTTGTTATATTAACTTATATTAACTTAAATTTTAATAACATAAAAAGTTATATTTTATTTAATTAAGATTTAAAAGCAGTAACATGTTTTATTTTTATTTTAACAAATTTAATACGTATTATTTACACAATTTTTCTTTCTTATTCCTATTTTCATGATATTCTATCAGCTCTTAACAGAAATAGAGGTTATTTAACTCAAAGAGACCTTTATTAGGAGATTCATTTTATAGAGAAAAGAGGATTTCTGAAAATTGGCCAATTAAATTATAAAATTTACAGTTTTCGTTTCAAATATTAATTAATGTATTTAAAATGTAAACTTTTTTTCAAACATATATTGAATCTTTATATATGTAAGACAATTTTAATTAAACTTTAATGAATAACTACAGTTTTATTGAAATAAAATTGCATCTTAGGACTAATCAAACTTTTCAGTTGAGACCTGATTATGTATTACGGAAGTACTTATCTTCTTATTTGTGAGCCTAATAAAAATACCCTACTACAAACAGTGATACCACTTCTTGCCGGGGTTTGCAATTTTTTAATTAGAGTATTTAAATTTGTAATTAATATAATGTTATTTCAATTGTTCAGTTTTGAGCTTTAAATCAAGATTAATTATAAAATATACAAAAACCATTTTTGAAGCAGAAAGAAGTTTAACATTTATAAAAATTAATCACAGACAATAGTTGATTTATGCTATAGTATAAAAAAAGTATGATAGTTTTATAGAATATTAGGATATCCGTTAATATATAGAAAGTATTCTATATTATTAAAGTGTGTCATCAAAAAATATAATAATTAGCAACATATATGAATAAAATATTTAAAATTAAAATATTCGCACGAAGTATAATTTAAAATGACAATAAAAGTGATTTATATGAAACTTTTTGAATCAACAGTCACTGTCAGAACTTTCAATCAGCTTTTAAAGATGAAATTTATCTCTTGTGAAAAAGGTTCTTCGTGAGAGAATTTTATTTTAGAGGAAATGGAGTTACATTACCCAAAATATACAAAGTTATTAAAACTATTCATAAAATTTATGACATCCAATTCATTGATCTGATTATTAAAAATTAGTTCAAAGAAAAATTGAATGATTCAGTAGAAGATTCGAATTTGGGTATTTTCTTTTGAATTTTAATTAAAAGCTATTATTTTTAAAATCACAAACTTGAAAATATGAATTTTGCATTTATAATAGTAATTAGTAATATTATAAGCGAAATATAAAAAATGAATATTGTTAATTTTACAAGTATATCAAATTATGTATAATAGCATGTATGCTTTTTACGAAGAATACTTTCATTAAGTCATTATTTAATTTTTCATTCTGTTACAAAAATATATCATGCATTGAATTTTTGTATACAGTTTTGTTTAATAAATTAATTCTTATACACATATTTATATTCAATATGTGCATTATTAAATTTTGTAAAATTTTCTCTATAAAACAAAACCATGCACGACATTTTTAGTTTTACTTTTAATTTTACCGTTTTGGATATTTATAAAAATATTTGTACAATTTAGTTCTACTATTACACGTTGAAATTATTTCAA
>JABFOX010000725.1:0-15238 GCA_022817665.1 Axea sp. ZL-2020
ATACGCGACACGTACTAATAAATCGTATATTCAACTTTGCGTCGATAATTCTGTTATTACAGGCGCGCGAAGTTTTATGCGCGACGCGGGAATTTGCGACGGAATCGTCGTGCTGAACTTTTTACGAACAAAGCAACACTTTAAACGGCGTCGCATTTCCCGCACGTCGCGAAAAATTGCCTTCAATAGACGCTGCCGCTCTGACTGGTGCGCAGTTACGTATTACATGAGGTGTAAACGACAATGGTAATTGGATCGATGGAATATCACTGGATTAAGAAACATTTCTATTTCGTTTATTGAATTTTCAACGAAGATTGATATATAGCGCCAATACAATCTACTTCAAAATTAAATGATGCCATATAAATGCTCATAAAAATATCATATCAATGTAACCATGAAAATTAAGTTTTTCAAGCACAAACATCAATTGTCTTTAATGAATTTAACTAGATGTGATTAAAGTTTTGACTTAATGTGTGCCATGAAAAAAAAACATGTTTGAAAATAACGCAACGTAAATTTATTTTTAAAATGAGACTAAAAATATAAATAATATTTTAAGGAAAAAAAAAAAAAAAAAAAAAAAACAACTTTATTATTTTAGTTAGACTTTTTTGCAAAATATTTCTTTTAAAAGAACTATACTGAAAATAAAATAAGTTTTAAGTAAAACTGATAAACATTTTTTTACATTTGCATAACTTAAGCATTTTTAGGTATGTTGTACAGAAATTTTTTATTGTTCTGTAAACATGAATAGTTAAAGGACATTTTTGGAAAAAAAGTCAACCTCGCGCACTATGTTTATTTGCAGAATATAATGTTTATCAAAGTAACCCCTCTTGGGACAATGAAGGAGCATTCCGAATTTAAATAAAGTCTACTTCCTGAAGAAAAATAAAATACAGCAACCCGGGGCATTATGTTTATCTTCAAAATGTGATGTTTGTCTAAGAGACACCACCAGGAACATATTTATGTAATTTTAAGCGCATATAAAGTTTGGTTCTTGGAGAACATTGATCTGTTGCACTAGATACATTCCCCATGTGTTCCAGGTATTTGTAATATTATTTTATTTATTTAATTTATGTAATATTATAGGTTTTCACAGCAATTAATCACAAGATATAGTTCTTCACAGAGATTATCACATAAAATCTGTTTAGCCTATCAGATATGTTGTTAACATTCATAACATTTGTTCAAACATTGTTACGGAATTTCATAAACATGATACTTCCGTTAAAATCCTAATAAAAGAACTTTTATGGCCCAGTGAACCATTTATTTCGCAATAATAAATTAGTTTTTATCACGTGCGGAACGCAAGAGGTGCGCATGCGTTTTGCGATACCTTTGCATTGAAGTCAAATGAAATAAAAGATCAGCGCAATGGTAATGTACAAATATACAGACATTTCACAAATTTATTACTTACGTAAAACTAGATGACTTTAGTGTAAAGATAATCCTCCAAGGATAATTGCACAACGCATGCGTAACTTTTGCGTTCCGTATGCGGCAAACATAAGTTATCTTAACGAAATATGTGATTCACTGAGAGGTTATGATGCAAATCCAACACAATTTACCTGGAAAACATATTTTTAATCCCATTCAATGGTAATTGTTTCAATTCTCTGATACTACAGATAATATTTTGTAACATTTGAATTATATTTGAAAAGAATGAAGTAATTGATATTTTTATGGTGGTAAATATATTATGAAAGTGTCTATTCGGAATCAAAAACGCGACATGCGACTCGATAAACACTCGAAACACACAACGTTGTGTTGCCAAATTTGTTTATTAGTTTTGTTTCTTTGCTTTTTTTTATATTGAAATTAAAAGATTTTAATTATTAACTAATGTTCCATGTTGCATACGAATGTAAGGTTATATTATTTATTTCAAGTTAAAATAACTAGGTTTCATGTGCCCGTGTGCCTGGCAACATGGCATCGTGTGTTTTGAGTGTTTAGATTTTTGAGTTCAAATAGACGCCTCATTATTATTATAACTTTTAATTATTTCACACAAGTAAAAGAAATTGAAAAATTTCACCAAATTTAATACTTGTATTAACAGAAGTTTCATGCTTTGTATAACGTGATACTATTTATATTAAATGCACACAAATGACTTGAAATGATTATGTATTTTATTCTCTACAGTATGAAATAAAATTCATAAATTAAAACTCAAAAACATAGAATTTATGAATTTCTTCAGATCTGGTTTTACATGAAAATTGGTAGTTATACAAACAAATACGTTCCTTCCGTTTATTTTGTCGCAGTTTCATGTAAAACTATTTTGTTACATAAAATTATTATTTTGGAAAATATTAAATTTTATTAATAGCTATCTTTACTTATGATGAAGCCTTCTTAAACAGAGATTTATAGTGGAACTTACATAATTGAGTGCAAATATTTTTTGTTTTGTATTCACATTATTTTTAAACTTTTCTATGCAGGAGTGCTCTAACATTAACCATGAAGGCAGGAGTCAAATTTGAGACATGTGCAATGTTTTACTCCGTCTTGTGTTTATATTATAAATACAGATTTCATCGACATAATGTAAATGTAACAAATTACGAAGTAAAAATGAAACATTTTCATTTAAATACAAAAGGTATTTTTATTTTTGTTGAAAACTATTTTAAGAAAAAACTTTTTACCATACAGTCGCAAAAGTAACTGCAAATACAAATTTGTTCAGAAAAGCAGTTTTCATTTCGAGAGTAAAAAAATAGTTAGTTTCATTCCCGTTTGTACGAAAAAGTTAAAATATCGGTGCCCATTTTACTGTGTGAAATTTATTACTACATACAATACTGTTTTCATTTTTTGTTTTTTTTTTTTTACACTTTGTGATAAAAATATCGTATTACAATGTTGTGTGTAAAATATAAATGATTACACTGTGCACTGTTTTCATACCAATACATATATAATGAGATAAACAATAATAAAAAGATATGTATTATTTCCATATTTAATGCTTTAAAGACGTTAATTAAAAGTATTCTAACCTACCGATTTCTATTTAATACGACTTCAACGAAATTACGTGTTGAAAAATGTCGTTTCTTTATCAACTTGCTACACTGACAAAGATGAAAAGATCGGATAATACTCTATGTTGATTTCCGGACGTATGCATTGCGAGCGCCCCTCAGTTTGGAGAGGTAGTGGGGAGAATGAAAATAACAGCGTCGCCATTGGTAAAACGAAGACCGAGCGAAGCCGCAGCGACCGATACGAACAAGGAAGAACGACGCCAAGAGCGCGGGCGAATCGCGTGAATGCGCGCGTCAGAGCGAGACGCGAAATACGTATCTCCGTCAAAACGTCGTGTCGAAACGCCAACGCAGATGCAGTGATCGTCGACGGATCCCACGGTATTGTTAATAAAACAACAAATCCGCGAATCATTCGTTTGTTTACTTAGCCGCGTCGAGAGTAAAATCGTACGCTCCGCGGCATTGGCCGCGACGTCTCGCTTCCGTGTTATTATTCCTGTGGCCCGAATTGTCCAGCAATACGAGATTCCCGAGCATTTAACCGTTCAAACCCGCGATTCCCAGTTCCCAGGCAAGTTTTCCATCTGGCGCCGCTTCTTTCTTCCATTTTTTACATTTCAGTCTTTTTTACATTTTAATTTTATTTTATTTCCTTCGGTCGACAATTCGGGATCTTTCGAGAATCGCGGAATCGAGCGATTTCGACTCGTCCATTGCTGCGTTGCGTTCGGTCACTTCGACGAGAAATTATAAAACGGTTTTTTTACAAGACGAACAATTTTGAGGTTTCGATTGAAGGATCGAAAATAGAACATAGTTATCGAGACTTTAAAATCAGGTTTCAACTGACCTGACTCACATTTTATTAATTTATTTTGCGTATTGTTTTGTCCGTTTTCTTTTTTGCTTTCTGTTTTTATTTTATTTTTACTTCATTTCTTCATCTTTATTTACATTCGTTTTTGCTTATTTATTCCGCTTTGGAATTATTTATTGAGTCGTTTGATGAGGTGGTTTCCCCTTTGTCTTGCACGCAAATGAAATTTGGTTTTGTTTTGTAAGAGATTTTGGAATAATTTAAATGAAAGAAAAGGAAGCTTCACAAAATTATATAAAATTACAATACGCTATTATGTAAATTTAAATATATTTTTTTGTTTAAAAATTACATAACTCTTGATTTTAATTTGATTTTCAAGAGTATGATGGAAATCCCAAATATTTTGCTACTGCTTTTATGCGTTAAAATTCATCAGATCTCTTAGTTAAACACTTTTTATAACAAATAATTAATAACAATAGTTTATTGTATGCTCTTATTGTGTTATACTTTTATGTTGTAACAAAATTAATATTTATTTCATTTAAATATTTGTCTCAATCAGTATATGTTTTAATTATACGACTATATGTAATCTTAATTGTAACGATCAATTTATTACTACATTTATGTTTCTATGCAGCTAGAAAAAACAATCAATATTGATTAATTCAAAAATATATAAAGTGTTATATACTTTTATAATAACTGTTTTATTTATTAACTAATAAGTTATAATATATAGTATATAATTACATTATATAATTGCAATATGAATATAAGATATTGGTTAATAAAGCATTTACACATTACAATGCCATTAACATTGTATATTCAACACATATTTTGATAATGTAAATATATTATACATTATTAATATTTCTGTCAAATCCAAAGAGTATTGTAATTAAAATGTATATATATATATATATATTTACAATTACATAAATAATTGTCACCATTAATAAGAAAATATTGAATTATTCAAGTAATATTTTAAGTTTGTAATAAAGAATTTATATAAAATATGAACAAAGTAAACATTATTTATAAATATTCAATAAGATAATAATTACATTAAAAGATATGTTTAAAATATAAAACTTGTTATATATTGCAAAATAAACAATATATAGAATATATAGAATAATTAATAATTTTTTGTTTTCAAAATTCATTTTTGTATTTTTTATATCAAAGTTAAATGATAAACATATATTACCTTTAGATAATTATTTGACGTTATTAATGATGAATTATAAAGATAGACTTAAATCAATATAACCAATGTATTGTCTGTAAAACTTTCTGATATAATGTAAGCTGTTCATCAATTCAGTCTGTTTATTAATATTTTTAAAACATTGACATAAATACATGCATTTTATTCCCATGGTTCAGATAAGAATGATTATAATTGAAAGATTGTATTCTGGTAGTTTTTATACAGGGTTCTATTCATTACACATCTTAAAATCTTTTTTTAAATTAAATATGTATATATTAATTTTCATAATTGATTAATAATATAAACACAAGAATAAAATATTTTTTTAATTTATTATGTGATTTAATTGTTTAGTATTAACACAATTGAGTAATATATTAGACATTCTGAACTTAAAATATCAACAAATTTAAACATTTATTTATTAAAAACGTTTGTAAATTTGAACTTATTGGTATTGAAGGTTTAAAAATATGTGCACATGTATGGAAATTTAATTATTTGAAGTACAATTATTCATTACTAATATGAATATTTTGACAAATTTGTTAACAGTGTAATGTTTATTACCTCAATAAAAATATTTTTTTATGCAAATACTTTTAAACATATTAACATGAGAATAATTTTTATCAAATCAAGTAATTATTTAAAATGAATTATTCAAATTATATTATACATGTATATTTGTTTTTATAATATAACAGATCATTCGTTTTAAATAATAAAATAATACATATTTTCTTTTTAATTGTGTAATAGATTTTTATATGTTTAAGTCAATGCATTTTATAAGAAGAATAATTACTTTAGATAAAGATTGCATAACTTATATTTAAGAAATTTGTTAAAAGTAATCTATGATATTTAGTAATATAATTATTGGTATTATTATTTAGTAGTATTATGTGTTGCTATTTCTTTATTTAAGTCTATAGCTATAAACTATATATTATGTAAATTTATGAAGTAATATATCCAATAATCAATCTGATATACAATATAAGATATATATTTCTATAAGCTTAATTATTATATTATTTGATGACTTTTAAAAGTAACTATTGAAAAAAACAACATTAAACAATAAAAATCAGTTTTAAAATTAAATGTAACCAATTTTAAAGTGATTCACTAACAAAATTCCATTACTAATTCACAAGTCTATTTTATCATTTTAAATTTACATAAGATTATATTCATTCCAGAAAATAAAATCAAAATGAAATTTAAAAGAAAGTAAATTATTAAAAATTAAAATGTGTTTAAATTACATTTATTGCATTAATGTATGAAAGCAATATGATTTGTAATAAAATGTAAAAAATAACACCCATTTTTCTCATAATTAAATATATTATAGTAATTGATTTTGATTCCAGATTTCTTGAGATACTGGCTCATCAATAATAAATTGATACAAAATGGTATCTACACGTCAGTCCAGTATCACTGGTGGTGGAGGATCTGTGGGAGAAATTGTAGCAGAATCAGGCTCTTCTAGAAGACACCATTCTCAAACACAAGCAGGATTATCCTCCACAGTACCAACAATGGATTCAGAACCTGTGTCATCTTTGCAGTTATTGGATATGCCAGTTGAAATTTTACAAAAAATACTTGGCTATCTGGATTATAACACTATTGCTCATTTACGTCCTGTAAGTTTTACATAAAAAACTAGAAAAACATTTGATATTTATCAGTAATTTTATTATATTTAAAAAATGGAAAACAAATAAAAGACAAACACAATTAATTTACACAGGTGTGTCATCAGATGGATGTAATCTGCGGATCTATTTTAAGTTCACAATTTCAGAGTATATCGAAAAATAAACTTTATACAAAAAAAGATCTCGAGTGAACTTTGAAGATTTTTCAGAGAGCCATCTGTCTATGCACAAATGATCCTCCCCCTTGTCACCACCCTCTTGGGATGGAAGGGTGTCAACTTTGAAATTTTACATGGAAACTTCTTTTTTATTACTCCTTTTGATTTTTCGGCAAAATAGACATAAAATTTGTTCGAAACATTTCCATCGAATCATAATAAATGGCAATGTAATCGATGAAAAATATTTTTGCTATTTTCTTGAAGAAAAATTAACTGTATTGCAATTCTAAAATTATTGTTGATATAAAAGCAGTGTCTCTCATAGTTAAACATAGATTCCACGTGATGTGGATAACATTACTGAAATCAACAGAAATCAGATGTCCATTGTTTACAATGAAACAAATCAATTGAAACCCGTCTTGTTTCTAAACAGAATAAATTCATGATCGTGAATTCAAGCAATTCAAAATTTGCAATAAATGAACTGTGTTTACAGTGACCCAGAACTTGTACTATTCTGTTGGGTGATTGATTAGCGTGAGTCCCCTTGCTTCTCACCTCGTAATTACATCAAATGCTCAAAATAGTGACCTTCAACTTCGTTATACTTGTTGATTCATGATTTAAATGGCTATACACAATTCAAATCATGTTTGGCGTAATTTTGGCGCAAATATTCTCGATTTATCTTATCCGTGTTTTTGCGAGTGTTGGTATTTTTTGATAAAGAGATTTCTTTTTTTTTTTTTTTTTTTTTTTTTTGTTTAACCCAACAAGAACAGCATGTTAAAGTCTGGCAATCTGACTGACCAGTTTACTGAACCTCTTCTACCAGTCCAGCGATTATTGTAATCCCGATTTAGTACTTTACGTACTAATACCGAACAGTATACTGAACTTTAACATCATGTTAAAAGCATATATTCTGTCCACATCTAAGCTTATGTCTTCAAACAACCGTGGCAGTTGATCCTCAAGAAGTTTTCAGTATCTCTTGCTATTTATATCACTGTCTATAAAATATAGACAGATAAGTTTATCGTCAATTATTGCACATGGAATATTAACAAGCCAAGGACGCTGCTGATGATCTCCTTCACGAATCCAGTGTGGGTTGTCTACACTCGAATAATACCTGCTACGATGATTCAGTTTACCGTAGTTCGTAACTGTCGACTCATCAGTGAATAATATGCGAGCAAAAAAATTCAGGTTGTCCTGTATTTACTCAACTACTCATTAATAAAATTTAAGTCAGTTTTGAAAGTCAACAGAATATGATTCTTGGTAAATAAACACGTGGTATGGATATAATATTTATGTGACTAGCATTTTCCAAATGTGATCAATTCCTGTCATTCTTCAAAAAGTATTTAATAAAGTTGTTTATTCTTTTACATGAATTTTTTTTTTTATTTTGTATAATGCATAATTATTATAATACGGTTGATATTTCTTTAAGGAAATAGCGAAAACTAATTTTCATTAGTTACAGCGCCATTTATTACGATTTGATAAAAATAATTCGAAACCATATGTATTTCTTTTTGTAGAATCCGACCTGCGATAAAAAATGCGAGCTTCGATTTAAAATTTCAAAGTTGCTCCCAGCCTCACCTCTAAGTTGTAATGAGAGAGTAGTTTTCACGCAAGCAAACGACCCGTTTGAAAATATTAAAGGTTTATTTGAGACATTATTTTCGTACGATACTTATTTCTCGAGATAGTCTGAGGTGTCAACTTGAAATAAACACCCTATATTTCATCCGTTTTATTACTGTATCATGATTTCTTGTTATTATTTAATTTTACGCATTGCTGTGTTTTTTTTTTGTTATTAATATTTGTGTATTTGTTTATCATAATTTTATATTGATATAAAATTAATATCATAAATTTTAATATCGAAAAATTGTATTTTTAATCGTGAAATCAATTATTGAGAAGATGAACCTTGTTAGTATATTTCAAGAAAATATGTTATTCTTACTGTGTCGAAAAGTCTAAGCTTCTTCGTATTTACATTAAGAATTTTTTCGATTTAAGGTAATTTTGCCTGAATGCAAACCTTCTTTATCTCACTCCAGTAACTAGTTTTCCTTTGACTTGTTTAAAAACTCATTATAAAACATCTATTAATACATACTAATTATATGAATAAACATCCATTACAAAATATATTTCAGTTTTAAAAAGCACTATAATATAATACTAAAATTAATTAAGTTTAATTATTATTATGAATAATAAATAGAGAATTACAGAACAATCAAATTTATTTATTTAATAAAAAATCGTTATTTAAAGCACAAACGTGTTTTAATAAATAATTTATTTGAATTGGCAATTCACAAAGACAGATCACAAAGATGTGACATGGTCAACGATTTAAAAAAAATTCGCTGTAGTTGGTATATTTGTTTTTTATTGCTGAATGAATTTGAAACAGAAACTAATAAATTATTTTACATTACAATAAATATTCTTGACGAATCGTAAAAATATATGTAAGAAATTAATTTCTCGAAATAATTTATGTATTCGTTTGTGGTAAGAAATGTAGCATTTTACGAAACAGTTAGGTAATCCGTACTGAAAATAATGTTCCAAACTTAGTGAATTATCTTCACGTCGTTTGGCAAATTACTTTCTACATAGATCTGTCCTAACCTTTTCGAAAACAGCTATCTTCGTGCCGAAAACTTATACTTAATTTGTCACATTAACAAAACTTTCTGCGTAAAATATAAAGTGCAACTAGTACATTCAGCAATCATTACTTTTCCACACTTGGTACCTAATGTATAATTGAATTTCTACATGGAAAACAAAACAATTGGAATTATTAAAAATATAATATAAATTTAAATTAAATTTTATTATAGAATATAAAGGTTTGAGCCAAAGTTGTGACAAATTCGACAATTCTCAAATATATAGTACATTATTAAAACATAAAGTAAATGTAATAAGATTTAAATTTTCGACCATTAAAACTTCACTGTTATTAATAATAAAATTTCTGATTCGTAAGAATATAAAATAATATCAAATTGTTGTATAATACATGCTTTATAACTTGATCACTTTTAAAGTTTGCAAATAATCGACTAACTCGAGAAATAAATGTCCATTAGAAAAGTTTATAATTTAATTTAAGTTAATAATCTTTATTTGAAACAATTTTGCACAGTAGCTTGTTCTATGGAGAACCTGACAATATAGAGGAATAAGAGATTTTGTTTGAAATTTCACAATTGTCTTTGAACTTGCTAATAAGTGCAGAAGGATCATCATTTTACCACACATACACGGTTTTCTTTGTTCATATGTTAAAATGTTAAATATATATCTTTTATTTATCACATGAAAATATATTTCCGGAATCATTCAACTCCAAAAAAATTTACTGTAACTCAAATTATGGGCAAAAATTACTACATGTTCAGTTACAGTAGAACTCAAGCTTGTGCCACAAATTATCTATAATAAGATTGGAACTGTAATAAATTATCGTTCAGAAATGTAGCTACAAAGAACCCACAGACTTAATTATAATTGTTGTAATTACAATAAAGCTAATTAGTTGATTTTGTCCGAAAGTCAGAAATGTCTTATAGTATGGTACTACGACACAACAGATAAATATCGCTGCGAAATCCGTAACTTTACTGTGTCTGAATACATAGGAACTTTTGCCCATAGTTCAAATCACAGTTTATTTTCCCATGCTAGTCTTCGCACTTTAAAATAATATTAATGTTCATGAATTTCAAGGTAATATATTTTTCCTGCACATAAATAATAAACTAATAAAACCACTTTAATAAGACCACTAATGTTGAAATTATGAACTGGGGTTTTGCCTCATGTTTGGTTTTATCGTTTTTAGTTTCCTAAACGAACTCTAATGAAACTTAATTATCATAATCAACAAAGAGTACAAAAAGCACAAAAAACTTATATCACATCTTAGGATTTTACAATATATATATTTTTTTATTTATTTATATATATATATATATATTTAGAATATTTAGAATATAAAAAGTGTTCAATAAAAATATTTCCCAGCAAATTTTCAAATTTTTAATATAATCAAGAATGCTTTAATTTGATTTAATTTAATATTAATTAACAACTTTGATATAATAATTGAAAACTTTAAACAATGGATTGCTTAAAAACTGAATGCCGGTTCCGATCGCTATCGAGCAATTGATTGACAGATGAAACTTTTCATGGATATTGCCAATCATGAATTTTCTGTCTATGCAATTTATTGTGTACAGAAAATATGTGACAATCTTTTTTTAACAGTGATTTTTAAATATTCAGTATTGACGCTAACTTGAATAAAATAAAAAACAAATGTAATTGCCGATAGATTTAACATGTCGATATATAATACGTGCTTCTCGAAACTTAATGACTACACTTTCCTTCTAAAATATTGAAAACAACATTTTTTACGTGGAAAAATAAATAGGTCATAATCTTAGTTAATCCTTGTAATTTGCTTTACATTTATTCAGTTCTTTATTTATAATCTGCATTTAATAATTTATTTTCAATCAAACAGACCATTGTGTAAATATTTGCTAGAATTTTAAGAAACTAAGATAAATTATTATAACGAATTTATAATTTTATGCATTCAGTGTGATAAAAATAATTTCTTCATTATTCTTGTTAGAGTTTTTACATAATTTTAACTTGAATGAATTAAAATGAACCAACTACAGAATCTAATTTTATCATAAAAATAATCAGATCATTTTGCATTAAAATGGCATTTCATAATTGTTTCGAATATTTCACATAAATTATAACCCTTGTATATCAAAATAAAATTCGATTTTATATTTGCCAAAAGAAAATTCAAAAATAAATATAATAATCTTAATTAATTTAATATTTAGTTAATATATTAATTTTAATATGTAATGATCTATGCTTGAAAATAATCGAACACGACTAAAATTGACAAATATTTTCGTGCTTGTTCAATGCGTTATTGAAAGGTTTATAGTATTATTACAAAGTTCACTAGTATAATTTTTGCTTTTACTTTTAACTTTCACTAATATTATGTATATACAGAATAAATAGTTCCTATATTTTAGTTCACTATTTATTAAAGCATAATAATATTAATTTGAAACATGTTAACAGGTATTTTGGTTTTTATTATAATTTCTATCATTTTAAAAAATAAGAAAAAATAACCTCATAATTATTGCATTACTAAACTGAAGAATACACGTTTTCAATTTAACGTCCGATGAAAATTTATATTTCTCTTCTTCCACAAAAGATATAATAATTGGTTTTATATTTATTGACAAGAGAAAAGAAGCTTCTTATAGCAGTGAAATAATTTTATTTGATGGTGAAAGAATCAAAACAACATTACCTTTTACATCTTTTTGCAGATATGTTAACTTTGTTTGCTAATCCCAGTCGTAATGTAATCATAACTAACGAGAAATATTGTCTGAATACAGATATTTTTAGTTAATTATTATAAAAAATTTCAGTTGAAATACTACAAAGACACAAAATCAGAAATTACGTAATCTCATATTGTTTATTAATTTGAATGTTTAACTTAATGTTTTTTGAATTTCAGTGTTTTAAACAACGGATTCCTGAATTGAAATTTTTATAATTAAAAACAATGTAATTTTTAATATTTCTGCTTTGTTTTTGTAAATTTATTGACATCTAAGAAAACTAAAACTAAAGTATATTTTATACATAAAATCTGAATAAATCAATGAATTGCTTAAAATAAAAGTGAAACTAAAATTATTTAACTTGATAAAAACAAGGAAAAAGGTGAGGTTGTGTTAATTCTAATTGGACGCATATATAGATCTGAATATTAATACAAGCTGTTTTTTTTTTTTTTTTAATATACATTATGAATAAAATGTAATTTCTGAAATAAATATTTTTCATCAATTACTCTCGTAATCTATGTAATCTATGGAATCTATGGAAACGAAACCTCTGAAATGATAAAAAGTATTATAAAATGTAAAATGTAGAAAATATGAAACAATTGCAATGAATTGTCTTCACATAACTTTTCGAAATGAAGTATTTAATTATTTAATTGAAAAATGAGTATTTGATATTCGTTATACACTTGATTCATTTTTGAAATTTAAATTAGTCAATATCCATGCAAGGCAAAAAGAAGAAGTGAAACGAGCAAATGCTACTTTGTAAATTTTGGTATAACGATTCGCGATACATGTGTGGTAAAAGGTATAAGAGTTATAAGCGGTAAATCAGCAAGAGTGCACGCGTTCCTGAGAAAGACACGGACGACATCGCACATTTTGTCATCGTTGAAACGTACAGTCCAGTCGAAGTGGCGGCTTGCCAACTGGGCGGTGTTAGTGGAATTCGTGGCTTGAGAGCGACGCCAAATACGCGTCCTAACAAAAACAGTTGATTTATTATAACTGGTAAGTTACTTCCTACGGTTTTGCTGCCTATCGTTATAATCATATCCGAGTCGATAATTTGCCATCCATCGGCCACTCTTTTGTTGCTGTCCTTAAAAACCGAAATATGCGCGCGAGCTCTAATGAAATTATTTGTAATGGCTGATACGAAAAACGACATTCTTTAAATCAGAATTTATAGCCTGCATTTATTTTATGATGCCATAAATGTACATTTTCTGTATACCAGAGTTCACTACTTTTATAAATATAAGCGTTTACAACGACGCTGCAATAAATAACATTTTTATTGCTCGTTAATTGATTCATATTTCATAGTAAAATTAATCAACAATTCATGTATTTTACAAGATAATACTACACGCGTGTTATTATTTATATTAACACAAAGGATTATACGAGCGTTGAAAACAAAAAATAGTGGCGTTACGAAACGATGTAATATTTTGCTAAAACAACCAGCGAGATATATTTTGATAATCAATTATATATTTGTGCATTAAGTATCGGTGCAAATATATCTGCATTAGTTTGAATTTCATGTAAACAGCATTCTTGTTTATTATATATATATTTCTTATTACGATATGTAATTAATTATTTGTAAGAACAAGTAATATTAAATGATTTGTATTAAATTTTAATTTCTAAACACAAATTTAGAAATGTATGCACAATGACACAATGTTGTTTATCACGTTTGGGGGATTTGTTACATTTATTGATGCAAAATAATAATTACTTAGCAAATTTTACAGTAAACAGCGTATATCATTGGTTTGAATTATGCAGAATCAAGCGCCAAGCTTGATGTTATTTCAGATAAAACAACGTCCTGGCAATTGTTATAGGTCAAATATGAATTATTTTCATTTTACAATGATATTTGTTTTTTTTGCAAAATAAATTACAGTTTCTGATATTTTTTTATTTTCTAGTCCAATATTTTTCATGGGTATGTCGATTAAAGAACTTTTTCTACATTTAAAGTGGAAAATTTAAGAAAGAATTTTCATATGCTGTAAATGTGTGTTTATTTTTTTTTTTTTTTTTTTTTTTTTTTTTTTGGAATTTTTTTTTTAATGAAGCAAGTGGAGGAACACAAAACGTGTGAAAATTGAATCTATATGTATTTGTCGTCAAAATTCAGAAACCGAAAGCACACATTAGAGGACACCGCTATTAATCTTTTGCAAGAGTCACGCGTGCGATACAGTAGCTCTTTATAGCTCTCGGTGTTCAACTAATCGCTGTATATACCACAAAATCACTTTTCATTCTAACTTTTAATTTCCTGCAGTTCCTGAAAGAATCGATTAATAATGTCTAACGTCGACGTCTTTTCTAACTCAACTTTTAACGTTTTGCAAGCAATAAATCCCACGAACAAAAGATTCTACTATAAAACACCGCCAAATTTTTATATTATTCCTTCGACAACTCTTAACGTTTGGCAAGTTAAAATTGCTTAAATATAAATGGTTTCGAAGGTGTTTAAAGAGCATTAACACAATGTGGGAAAATGAAATTCATTTTATAAGCCAAATTCGCGATAATTTTTTCACGTAAATTATTGATCATAAAATTCCCTTCTAAATTTAGGTAAAAAGCGCAGCATAACTTTATCGTATCACACATTAAAGATCTAGTGGATTTAATTCAAAGATAAAAGAATATTAACTTATGAAAGATTCTGACTTATAATTTGATAAAAATAATTCCCAGAATGGTAACAATAATATTATAAAAATTATTAATTTATTAATAGCACTGTATAATGTTTCTTTATTTATGAAGATGATTATCACGCTTTAAAATAGTTATAAT
>JABFOX010000726.1:0-15236 GCA_022817665.1 Axea sp. ZL-2020
AAGCAGAAACAGAAATAAATTTTCGTTGAGAATATGACTGGCAATTACGTCGAGTCATTTTCCGTTGGATTGTTGCACTTTCAACTGTATTATTTACTAAACTTTTGCACAACGGGAGAAGTATTCGGTGCAATCGTTGAAGAGAACGAGGCACAGTCATAAAGGTGTTTGAAACGTTATTCTCATAACCTCCAGTATCACACGAGGAGAAAGCGAGTTCGGTGCACGAGTTCGAAAGTAGCACCGCGTGCGTCTCGTTGTTTATTGATTACGCAAATCAGATACGCATTACAATGCGAGATACTTTGTTTTGTCCCTTTGGACAACTACATGAAACAATTCCAAAAGATAAATAAAGCTCATGCTGTGAAATGATTCAATTAAAATTCGATTAATTTGTCCACAAAATTTCTTTTCTTTAATTTTATTAATAAATATTTAATAAAAATTGATTTAATTTTTTTTAAATTGTGAATCTCTTTAATAAAATAACACTGAGCATTCTTTGTATAATCTTAGACCATACTTATAAAAATTTAAAACAAGTGCCAATATGCATGAATCCTAAAATGAATGATTATTTTCTTGCTTTCTTTACTGAAATTATTTTCATTGGTGTATTACCGATTATTGTCTCAAATATTTTATTTCTAAATACTGTAAAAGATACATTCGATCAGAATTTTCAAGTCGAACGTTTAAAATAACATTCAGAAACGTATGAAATAACGTTAAAATAAAAATATTAGTTGACATGATCTATTATTAAATCAATGAATTTTAAAATAACTTAATAAGTTGATGCTTAAATTTATTGGAGATCATGAGTTTTTTAATTTGTTGTATTAAACATCAAAGATCTTATTAGTTCCAGACTTTGCACTCTTGTTCGTCAGAAAAAAATACAGATACATATTTATAAGACTGCAAAACAATTGTCTTCATAAAAACACAATAACGACTAATTAATTGGATTATTAGACGAATAAAAGAATTGGAACAAATTTTGTAAATAAATAATATAAATATAGTCCCTATAAATATAAACTTGTTTTAGCAATGATTTTATGTAGATTTAAAATATATATTTATATTTATAAATTGGATTCATACTTATTTAAGATAATGCATTATGTTATATTTAAAAACCCTGAATTATGTACATTAATTTAATAACCACGACATAAATAGTTAACTTTGTTTTATAAATAAACCGTTTATATTGGATTGCTCTAAAGTGTTTAAATTAAATTGTTGTTCAAATCATAACAAAAAATCTCAACATATGATATATCTGCATTGTTATCAATACTCTTAATATGTATATTGTACATCTTATAATACATTGTAATATTTCATCTTCCTTGTTATTTATAATTATCAAGTACAATAAATATTTTCATAATGAAAAATAACGACGTAACTACATTTTTTGATATCAATATTATAATAAAAAAATTGCATTATATAAAGGTCAGTTACTTCTTCAAACAAAATTTGCATATATAATTTTTGATGAAAACTAAATCCTGCATCATTCTTAAATTTCTCCTAATTAGTTCTAAAAACTCATTATTGATTCTACTGCAATGTAAAATTAAATTTGTTTCAAATTTTTTGAAAATGATTTGAATTTTTTCTAGAATAGTTCACCCTAGAGAAACTTGGCTACTGAAACGTAAATCGTACATTTTACAGTTTTTTGTCGCCTTTATCATGTTCCATCAACACGAGTTTTACTTAAATAATTACTTAATCTAAAATTCTAGAAAGTTGGTACAAATAATCTATTACAAGTTTATACACTCTTTACGTAAATATCTTAAAAACTATGTCTGCTCTGTTTACGTGAACAGTTTATAAAACAATAATATAAAACTGGTTTGTAACAGTTTTGATTACACATCATATAAACAATCGTTTTCTCAGAGTAAAGTTTATTTAAAGTCAGAAAACGAAAGACAAACAATTTTTTTGAAACAAAATCAAATAAATATCATCATAATGATAGACCTGCAAGATTTTTTTAATTTAGTATCAAATCTTGTTTTAAGACATCGGCATATTAAAATAAAACTAACTTAATCCAGTTTCTTAAATTAAAACACACTTTGGTTTTTAGAATGTCCACGAAAGAGCATGCTATAAGTATGTATACTTAAGATACAAATGATTAAGATACATGCATTTTAAATATGTACATGTGTTAGTTTATAAATATATCAAGAGAAATTTTAAACCGTTATAGTATGGACGGTTATACAAAAATTGAAAAACGGCTCATACGTAATAACTTGAGTTTCTTGCTATGACAGTATAACTCTTAATACATGGACAAAAATGATGCATTAATAAGTGCAATAATTATTATCAAGCTTATGTTCACATTTTAAAATTCGTTTACATTAGTTGCTGGAGCAAAAGATTTGAAGTATCGTTGAAACAATTCTTAGTTAAGAATTGTTGAAATATTGCTACAGAGTTATTTCTTTTCGTGTATTTTTGAATGCGATGCGTACTATGCAGTTCTGTGAATGATGATTGAATACCATAGTAGAAATCAAATCAGGTTTGCATTAAGAGATACGATCCTGATCAGATAAAATGCAAGAAAATCACATTAAGTGTTGAACAGATCAAGACCATACTGAAAGTTTTTCAGAAAAACGAAGAAAACATACTACGAGTAATCTGGTAGAACATTCTGATCCTGTTCAAGTGACCAGATATAGTCCTATATATTAGTATAACGCTCGACATCGTTGTGGTTCTGATCGGGAATTTGTACATGTGAAATGATCAAAATATACTGACAAAGTCTGACACTAGCATCCACTTTAGTCATTTTGCATTTAGACAATGTATTTTATTCAAATTATTGAAGAATTGATGCTATTTATCAATAACTCATAGTTTAAATATTGAAGACCGAGTAACTTTTAAGCAAGTTTTCAGTAGAATTTATTTTAATTGATCCCTGTTAAGACCGTGTGGATAATTAAACAGGACGATACTTTAGGATTGCATTGATAAATCTTACACTCAAATATAAAGCATTTTCTTGGTATTAAATATGACATTTCTCTGAGCGTATTTGTACAAAGTTTTGAGGATGTATAAATATGAATAAAATCCATATTTTGTTAGATTTCATTTTAAAATAAATTCATAAATAATAACAAAGGGGATACAAAATTATGTATACACTTAGAAAAATCAATCCACTGTATTTCAATAAAGTCAAAACTGCATTCCAAATATATGGTCGAACAGCATTTTCATACATTTGTTTACATGATATAACTAACAAATACCATAGATATATGTAATGATGGAGTTGTAACGTATATCTTGCGTTAACATTGTGTATACGAAAAAAATACAAATAATATACTTTAAATCAATCTACTATGCATTTGTATTGTCTGTGCCTTTTTTGCAGTCTAAATAAAAACACTTGGTAACTTGAAATGTGTAAATATAAATTATTAATTTCGTTTCTTAATTTCTTTTGTGTCATATTATATATAATATCATCCGGTTGCAATTTTTTAAAATTATTTAGAGAACAAAATTTAAAAACAATACCCTTTATAATAACGATAATAAATAGTTTTTAAAATGCAAACATATATATATATATATATATATATATATTCATCCATGAAACTTTTCACGCGTACTCCATTTGCTCGACCAGAAAATATGCATGACGAATGCAAACGTTGAAATTAGTGAAACTAAAATAGTGCACCAGCATGAATTCTTTTCGGGGGATTCAATTCAAAGCATCGAATACATCAACCCAAATCGAACGAAATTGTTTTGACGTTACTGTTTCGAATACATCGAATGAATACACATCGCTCATTATGTAAATACTCCCTCAATACATTGTAGTTTGCAAGAAAAATACGTTTATATCGAACAAAGAATTCGTATTAAAGAAAGGTTTATTTCTTATAATAAAATTTTTATATCATACGATTGGGCAAAAGTTCAAAAACAGTTTTTGTATTTTTCTTCAGAAAAGATTTATTTAACCAATTAAATTTTATTTCAATAAATCAACAATATGTTTCGATTAACGTAATATATGAGCAAAGTTTAGTTTTATAGTTGAATAAGCATGTTATTTAACATAGTGAAATAATCTTCATATAACAATAAATATAATTATATAACATATATCATATAACAATATTTTATTACTTCTATTATATATTTTTTTTTCTCAAAAATGATCATCTTTTTATAAATTTTGTTTATTATGATTTTTTTATAGAATATATAATATTTTCATTTCATTAGGCATACAAATAAGTTCTCGGCTATTTTTCACTGAAAAGCAATGCGTATTTATACAATTCTGTCTACATCTTAAGAATCAAAAATAGTTTTCATTAATTTCAACACATTTTGTCCATTTATGAGGTAACTAACTTTTTTTGCATCACATAAAAAATATGACAGTTTTAAGAAAATAAAATCATTAATGCTTTTAATGACTTCTTCTAGAGTGCAAAAAGCGTGAATCAGTTAAATAATGCAATGAGCGAAAGAGGCGAAAATCTGACGAGACGAGACCCGGTAAATGATTCATATAAGAGAGGACTTCTCAGACTAAATAAAAAAGTCAATTGTTTTGTTGGTTTTAACGAAATGTGGCCAAGCATTATCATGAAATAATATCATATCATAAAATATCTTTGCATTTCTATCAAACATAAAGCAAAACTTTTTTCTCCATAAATATTAAGATTTGTCATGTATGTCGACGGTTTGTCAAGATACATCTAAGATTTTATTCCTTTGCGATTCTCGTGCAGCATTTACTTGTCATCGCTCCTTATTACTTTGTGCATAAGATCTTTTCGTTTGAATCGAAAAAACAAAGCACAAACCTTATCGCAATGTCTTTCTTTATTCTCATCATAGAGCACAAATAGAACCCAACTAACGGCTTTTTTAATTGTCCTCAGCTTATGTAAATGAACAAAAATGACTTGTCGTACTGTATCCAAAGCTTCTACAAATTCCTTCTGAGTTTGGCACGAGTTATCATTTAAAATTCGTTTCAGTTCTTTATTACCAATTTTTTTCATTGTCTTATAGTTTTATTCATCAGTCAAATCGAAATTTTCTTGACGGAACTGCAAAAAATAGTTTTGCATAGTTTACAGGAAACAGAATTGTCCTCTAAAGCAGAAATTATCATTTCTACTGTTTCAAAGACATATTTTTTCAATTCAAATGTAAAAAATGCACGATGTCTGACGTGTCTAATATTCTTTACTGAACGACATTTTAAATTTTTCTTTAATTCATTTTTTTTTTTTATATTAGTTCAGTTAATAAATAACTTAAATAAAATTTGATGGACGAGAGGTTTTAAAAACCGGAAACAAACTTATTTGTATACCTATTGACTTTATTTTAAACTTAAGTTTAACTCATGTTATAAATGTCTGTTTTCCACAAATGCATTCTATAACATATCAGAAATAATCTACTTGTGACATTTATTTTATTGTTCAAATTAGTTAACTGGATAGTTCAGATAAGTTAATTAAATTGCCCGATCAGTTCAGAGTCCAAAACATGAAACTCTGATTAGCACCTTCATCGACTATTATTAGTTTTAATAAACAAGTTAACAGTTTATCATTAGAAGCAAAGTAACAAGTCGTGGTATTTATTATGTTAAATTAAACTACATATATATGCTGTATAAAAAGTCTGAAGATGATTAAATATCTCGAGAAATACACATCGGAGCAAAAAAGATAAATCTGTATAATACTTTTAAACAAGTATAACAATAATATCAAACGTGAACCCCCACAGTTTTACCCCAATGGCTTGTTTCGTTTAATAAATAGTATATTCGACATATTTTATAACGTCGAATCCAAACCTATAATAAAAAACAAGGATTCTCATTTAATAATTCAAAATTACCCCTGTTCCACCCTGAAGAGTTCAAAATTAGGAAAAGGCATCAAGTTAAATACCACTGAATAACTTTTTTTTAAAATGCATTTTACATATTTCTTTGTTTTTTGATCTGATAAGTATTTCTTGAGATATTTAACCGTGTTCAGACTTGTTATACATAGCTTGAACACTATATTCTAAATCATTCATTGTTTTAACGCAGGATTGAAAGACTTAAAAAATGTACTTCCGTGATCTGCATTAGTATTAAGTTAAAATTGTTTACTATTACTATCATAAGATTTCAGAAGTGAGTGAGTGTGCCGATTACTCAAATATTATTGTTATAAATTTATATTGATTGAATTGCGTAAGTCTTGTTTTCATGAATTAATTTCTCGACAAAGCTACGACATTGCATCTTCTATAAGATTACTTTAAGATTGAATCATTCAAAATTGAAGTCAGAATTATTTACCCAGACATCTCGTTTTCAATCAAAAATGAAATCAACGTACCAACACCGAAAAGCCATCAAATAGAAATGGAAAGTTAAAAGAATTCCTATTTTGAAAGTTGCAACATTAATTTAATATATACCCATTGAAACAAAACGAGAATTTCGAAATCAGATCTCTAAATCAGCAAGAGGGCTACTATTATAGAGACAGTATCTTTTATGTGCATATTAAATTATATAGTTTTACATTTAATTAATATTTAAATAATAAATGTGGAACTATTGCGTACTGTAACAATTGTTTTGACTCAACACTTAGTAAATAAAATGTTAAATCTTATAATTTTCATGGGATCACGTTTTTACAAAAATAAGACCATAAAATTACTCATAGATCAGAACATTTGCAAATGTCTCATATAGATATTTTAAGCTGTTATTATGTCCATTTCATTTTAGAAGAAAATGAACTAGTAACAGTAGATTAACTCAAGAGATGGATTAGTTTACTGAAAATATAACATACATTGACGTATCGACAAATTTTGTAAATGCCATTAGTTCACATCATAATGACTTTGAAAATCCGTAAGTGGGCAAAGTCGTATTGATTTTATTAATTTCCAAATAAACATTTTCCAATGAAAAACACATTGAACAAATAGTCCGAGACAAAGGAAAAAAATATAAATTAAAATATGGAGATGTTTCGATCAAAACATTTGGATTTGTTTGGATCAAAAACATTAACATTTATGCCTGTTCAGAAATAAATTTGATAGTAAACAAATTTATTTCATAATTTAAAACAAAAATAAATTAAACTATTTATATTGATCACTAGAACAAATCATAACACAAATATCTATTTTAACACATTTTAAAAAAATGTTCATGTGTGTTGAAAGAAAATGACTATTATGCATACGTGCAATATTTAAACTGACTGTTGAATACACGAGACTGCATCACTGATAAAGCAGATTTTTCTTTTAATAATTCTGTTTATCACTCAATAAAAAACTCGCCTAATAAATCATCTGATATTGAATAACGCGGAATCACCAAAGATCAATTATGATTATAATTAGATTTACAAAAAATAAAAAATGGAAAAAATCCGTCGAAATCGAACATTAATACCATAAGAAGTAACAAAATCAAATAATAGTTTGGTTCGAGTGCACGGTTTCAAATTATCAAATTAGAAAAATGGATCAAAACTATTTAAAAAATGTTCTTTTTTGTACTTTATAAAAAATTTATTTACTTTTGGCGAGTATGATTAAATCTATGTAAGCATTCTATGACTGCATATATTACAAATATTTTTCTACGTTTTCAGGCATACGATAGCTGACCTGTAGATTTTATTCGAATGAAGGATTTGAACACTTGCAGTCAAAGTTTCTCAAGTAAGTCACAGTTTTATACAAAGTATACAATTTTCGTGCACTTATCTTGCTAAAATGCATTTAGTTATATGAAATGGTTACATAGTACTAAAATTTGATCTTTAAAATTATCCAAAATCTTTACACTCTAGTGCATAATTTGCTTGCTATAATAACGTGGTAAAATCTATAACTATTGTAACATAAGTCCATAATTTTCTTATAACTCGATCTTACCTAACTTTTGTCCACACATCGATTCCCGGCATACTTTTTAGAGTTTGTAAACACAACTTTATGCGTGAATAAAAAACAAATTTCAGAATTTAAAAAAATATGTTCCAAGGTAAAGGAAATATTGGGTATCAATATTTACATCTTTACTAATACTGGAATAGTTCAGTTTACACAAGGATTTTACAATCCCGTAGTTACTGCTTGCCAAATAAACATTATTCTGTGTAAATTACTGTATTTCCATCCAACCAAACAATTTCATTCTCAACAAAAGATCTTTTCCAGCTAAACGTGACAAAGTTATGGCTATTCTTTCTTTCAATTTTATCGCGAACTTGATTTTAGAAAATATATTCATGGAACTACAAATTTCATTTTTCCACGTTTGTTTTATTATATATTATATTATATATATATATGTATATTATTTGTATTATTTTTTGTATTTTTGTATATTTGTATTATATATATATATGTATATTATTTGTATATTGTATTACATATATATGTATATATACATAAATACAGGTCAGTACGACGACTTTATGCCGCGATCAATTCTAACTATTATTAAATTTAATAAATAAATTATACGCAGAAAACAATTATATCTATCAAATTATCATATATGTAATAAAAATGGGATATACATAGACAAATCTAAAAAATTATTAAAAACTACAATAAAAGTCAATACTATTGATATATTTATTACAATATCTGTTCTACATTTTACTATAATGTATGATACATTTTTTAAAATTATTTTACAAGGATCCGTCCGCTTTTAAAATGTTTTTTTTTAAATGTTATTTTTCAAAATGAAATTTGTTCTTATCTAAATTTTGCACATTAATATGAAACTGAGTTAAAAATATTAAAGCCGTAAATATTAGTAGTACTTAAGTATTGGTTACAGTTTTTAAAACAGTTAATTCAATTAGAATCTGAAAATGGAAATAAAAATGAACATTAAATTGTGCAAATTTTCTTCAATTTAAAATTTGCAGTCAGATTATTTGAACACGATACAAGAATTTAATAAATGTTTTACTCGATGAAATACAACATAAGAAGGTTAAGTTAGATAATTTTAGAATGAACAGAAGATGAATTAAATAAACTTTTAATACATTTTCAATGTCGAATTCGTTACTTGAAATCATAATGGACTAAGAAATGCGGAGCGTTATTTTGGCTCGATTATACTTGAGACGGATATGAGTCACCATATTTTCTAATACAAACTTCTTTACAGAAAAAGATCAACGGTCTTTTCAAGGTAATGATCTATAATTCCAGAAATAACTACTGTCCAAATGTATGTTTTAGAATACTTCCTCATAATAGGGTCAATAATCTTATAAAGCTTAATATTTCATCACATAAACGTATATACAAGAAATTCCAGTTTTTTGAGTTTAATAGTTGACTTTAAAGATTTATGAAAATACTTACATGTTTAAAAGAAAGTCCAGTTTTAATTAAAAAATAAAAAAAATAAAAAAACTCGTAGATGAATTTTAAATGCATACTGTCTTCTAATTTATAGTAATTATGCATTTCTGCACTGAGAAAAACTTGTATAAAAAAAAAATATTTTTTGAAATTTGTCAAAACCCTGTGGTTTGAAAAATGAGGAATATTATAACTAATGGCAAAATTTAGTTACAAATTTTTGTTCAAATAATTATTTTAAATTTATTTATGAGATAAATTTTAATAAAGTAAAGTTAAAAATAAAAGTAAAACTCAATTTTTCTCTTAATTCTTACAGTGTTTAAAAGTAGCGTTTAGCTTAGTTTTGAAGTCAAATAATAATTATTAACGCTTCTTTTTTACTAAAGAACTAAAATGTTCATTATTATGCTAGAGTACGACGCCTATCCGGGCTCTATTTGTCGAGTTTTTTTAAATAAGCATTAATTACATATGTATAATTTACTTATTCATTTTTATTTCCCTACCACTGATAACTTAAATTTTTTAAAAAAGAGCAAATGTATTTTGAAATATATTAATAATAACAAAAATTTAATTATTTAACAAAGAATATTTAATTATCTATAACTTTAAATGATAAATTAATTAAAAATTGTTAAATGTTAAAATGAAAAAAAATTATTTTTATTCACTTTGAAAAAAAATATAATGAGGTATGCTTATTTGCTTTTATTCACCTCTCTGTCATCAACAGAGAATGGCATGGAAGCCTCGATATAGATTATATATTAATCTAAAATGTATTTATTTGATCACCTTGGTTATAATTTAACTTTATTTATTTATTTATATCAGAAAATTATATTAATTCAACAGAATATTCATGTAAAAATGTATAATTTCATTTTGGAGTGAAAATATGGTCTTCGTATGTTATCGAAATAAACCCTTATGCAATAATATTATATATATTCTCAATTTACATAAAAACTATATTATATTCAATAATTACAATAATTTTAAATAAATTCTGTATACAACTTCATAATATTAGTGTGAGTCATATTAATATACATGCGAAGATTATTTTAATTATGCTATGTTTACAAAGATTGTGTGAATGCTCATTTACATAAAAAATAGTATAAAAGAAGTATACTTATATTTATCAAGACATTAATTTATCTAATTACTTTAGCTTTATTACTTATGTAACATATGTATCACAAAATTAACATTTTTATTCAATAAAAAGAACTGTTTCATTTGATTTTTTTTAATATACATAGTGATGAAAATGTATAATTCATAACATAACAATTATAAAATGTTTGTACAAATTGTTTTATTACCTCATAAGAATTTGTATGTAATGTAATCAATGCTATGCAAATGACATTTAAATGTTATGAAGTTTTATATGATAAATGTAATTTTAATAACATATATTTATAAAAACTGTGTAGTTGTCTTATATATTTAACAGTTTCATATAAATAATGTTATGTCATATGAAATACTTTCTCTAATGTGAACTGCACATTGTACATTATTATTATTGTTTTTTTTTTTTTTTATTAATATTTAAATATTTAGATTTCTATATAAACGATATAGTTATATAATATCGTATTTATCTTTTAAAGTACTGAACTGCAAATCATTAACATTCTACAGTAGATGCTCAGAGAACTTTAAAAAAACATTAGAAATAGAATGATTTATATGAATTATTAACAATTTATCCAGTAAATTAAGTTCATTTTTTATCAGAGAAGTGTAAAAAATCTATTGGCTAGATATTATACATAAATGCACGTGCGCGTGTACAAGACACACGAATTATTTAAAAAATTGCAACTGCTCACGACAAATTCTTTAGAACAAACTGTTCTGGATTAAAATTAGCCTATTCTATTTACAGATCATAGCTACAATGTTGTCGCCTCCGTTTAAAATGTTCCTTAGAATTATTACACTTGACAAATTATTTAACATGTATATTTAAGTTAATTCAAGGTTTTATACTGTTTTAATTTACTGAGTTGAAGTTTAAAATTCCATCCCCGGGACATTGAACAATTTTTGCTATCCGCAGACTCAGTAAATCATACCACTAATAACCCACTTTAAAAATGTGTAATACTGTAAATATATATGAAATTACTATACCTAGTTGTATTTTTGATAATTTGATATAAACTCACATTCTTAAATTTTAATGTTTAGTAATTGTACAGTCTATTGGATGAATTTTGTATCGTATTTTATAACTTATTCAGTGTAAATTTAAAATGAACAATTCGATCAAAAAAAATTTTTTTTTATGAAATAAATCATAAAAAAAGTAACTAAATTAAATTTCTTCATAAAAATGTTCATAAATTAAATTATTTAAACAGTTTTTTTTTAAATAAAAAAAAAATTAATTTTAAATTACATTTTATTTATTCTTTTTTTTTTCGGATATTTTTAAATGTTTTACATAAGATTAATGTATAATAAAATAATAAAAATTCCACCTGATAATCGAAAAGCAACGAAATGTCATTCTGAACGTCACCGCCCTTTTCAATAAAACATTCCACATCATCAAAACGCTAATTTCACAGAATACCGCAAACAAAATAACAAAACAAAGCGTATCTACAAGAGGAAAACAGCAGCTGATTCATGCGAAATCGCTGCGCAAATGTTTCATTGATCCCTCTCAAGCGCCGTGACTAACGCGACATCTACACTAGTTTTAAACATCGTCGTCCATTGCCACAGACAGTTTCTTGACGTGATTTCAAATTTCGTCGATTTAGAAGCAAATGAATTGTATGAACAACAATTAACAGATCGCGACTTACCTGTTTGTTTCTGAATCCGTCATGATTCACGTTTCTTGATATGTACAATTAAATCAGAATGTCAGCGTCACGATTTGTAACGATGGTGGCAACACAGATAACATGTATGTACTGACGGTTCGCTTACGAATTACCTTGCCTCAGCCACCCGTTCCAGTCATCTGATAACCGCGAGATTTGAATCTGTTTATCCACGCGGAATATCGCAGAAAACCGAATACGTTTTATGGTTCGACAAAATAAAAAACAAAGAAAACAATATGTTAAAGAGCATCAGGGAACAAATACTTGGAATTAAGATAGCAATGAAATGTGACTGTTAGATAAATAAATTGCAGTTCGGAATGCATTCTGTTTGGCACGAAAAACAAGTTGAATATTCTTAAAAAAAAAAAAAAAACAAAAAAAAACACAAACAAAAATAATCACATTATTTTTACTGCATTGTACAGTAATTTTTTAACCAATATCGTACTTTCACTATACGTATAGTGATCTCTTTAATGCAATGTTTTTCCATGCGGAGAAACATTATTGCATAAGAAATCGTAAATAAGTAAATTACACTTTATTAATAAGAAAAAAATAAGTTCGGTTTTTATCGTGACTGATTTAATCCTTAACTCACAGTCGTAATGAAACAACTATAAAGTATTGTTTTATGAAATCTCAAATAGTGAAATTTATTGTTTTCAATATATGGCGTATTTTGTGCGCATGAAATATCTATATGCAACATAAATATGTATTATTTTAAACTGTACAAAATAAAGTGCTATATAAATTAAAATAATGGAATATTTAAAAGATTGTACAGAATTGAAGAGTTATTATTCACAAATAATTTCGTGATTTAAAGATTTATTACAAATTAAATTTATCACAGTTTTACAAAAATGTTACAACTACTGAAAATGAGCAAAATGTCATTATAAAAAGAGATATTTTGTTATTCTAAAATTATTTTACTTTTACAAATACGTATAAATATTTTTGAATTATTATAATCAATTAGAATTTGAATTTTTGAGATCAATATTTGACGGTAAATTTAATACTTTTTGCTTGACTTCCCTGCTTGTCATGGTCAGGTTCCAAGTAAAATCTTATTTTCAACCTGCCAGTGGCAAAGAAAGAAAATCACTATCCGATTTGACCGATATTTTTACTCTAAATAGATGGATTAAACATTATTGCAGTTTTCTATAATTAAGCCCGAGATAAGAAATGAACATTAGCCTAATCTTGCAATGGTCACACTTAACAAAAAATTTGTTTAGTTTCATATCAAAGCGAAAGAAAATTGTTTCTGAGCATTTACAAATATCAAAAACCACCTTCGTACGAATATTAAAGACCTGTGTTTAGGGAGACGAGAAGTGGTAAAATCCCGTAAATCTGTAAACCACTCATCTATGTACATATATACTGATCAGGATCGTTATCTCGCTCCTTGATATTTATAGCATAAGAATTATTTTTGCAAACCAAGAAATTTGGCATTAACGTAAAAAAACCAAACAAATATCGCATCCATATTTCAGTAGTAATTTCGTGATACAACCATAAAACTGTTACACACTTTATATTTTGGTACTTCCACAGTCGTATCAAAATTTGAATATTATCTATTTTGATGTTAAACTTGGAATGATTTCTGCAGGTGGCATAGCTTCCCATCCTTTAATTTGGATATAAAAGATTAGGTTGATTAGTTTCACCTGTGATGTAATGGAATCCCATCCTACGATTCATCCCCAAAGTAACACGACGTCAACAGTGATATGATTGCACGTTCATTACATTGCTAGTGTCTGCTCAGTATGCATAAACAGAATTGTGTGCATTAATTCTTCTATATATATATATTCAAATGTAATAATATAGAATAGAATGAAAACAAAGGACTTATTTAATCTTCACTGAAATAAAATTTAATCATTTTATTATTAACTAAATGACAATAAAAATGAAATATGTATCAAACAGTTTTTATTGAATCAGATTTGAAATTGCAATAACGTTAATGTGGTTTTATTGAAATGAAAAATATTATTTAAGAATTTAATTTTGGCGTATCGGTGTTATGCAAACATAAAGTCTACTGTAAACTCTAGTACGAAATTCGTATTGATTGACCAGAGCATTCAAATACGGCCTATGCCAGTATTATTCAAATGATGCAACACTGGCATAAGTACTGCATAGCTAGCACTGCTCAACTCTCATAAAAAAGATATTGTATAGGGTGTCCTAAAATTCACGCAAGATTTAACTGATTTACCATTTGTTTTCATTGTACCAAAAACAAAAAATACAGCACAAGACCTGACTTTAAGAAAGGTTATTAAACATTTTTTCTAATCATCTTAAATTTCTAGTTCCCACGTTGTCTTATTTTTCGTTAGGAAGACTTCACCGAACAAATTCAGTTCTTGCGTGTATTTTGGGACATTATGTACAACCACAATACAATGCTTTAAAAATATTTATGGTTAAAACAAATGAATCTGACTTATCTATATTTATATTAACAAATTTTGATAAAAATATCATAAAATCATGTGAGATTTAAGGAAAAACATTATTTATAATTCTATATAGTTTTACCAATGACAGTACTGTTCAACACAGCAACCTTACAACCAAACAGTAATATAACAGTAATTAATATAAAATTACGTTGCTTGCGTAGAAATATAATATACATTATATATATATTATATTTTTACAATATATAATTTAATTTCTCAATAGATTACATATATTAGGTTTGGGAAAAAGAAATCCATTATTTTTTCGGTAGATGGCTGTAGTGATCGATATCTCGTAAATTATCTATCAAACAATTTCAAATTTATGCTCGTTGTCAAGGTACCAGTTCGCACTAAAAGAATTCGTTTGCAGTTT
>JABFOX010000727.1:0-15232 GCA_022817665.1 Axea sp. ZL-2020
TTTATCACAGATTTTAGTTTAATTTATAACCTTTCACAAACTGTAATATCACAATAACAATAATATCTACAATATTACAAATGCCTTTACGAATGCTTGATTAAAAATAAATAAATTTAATGATTGTTGCATTAAATTTTATTTCGAGTGTCAGACAAGTTGCATTTTACATTTAACTATAAGTGTTAATCCATCTATCTTATTTATATTAATTATTTGTTCTAATGTTTTTACCATTAATATCACACATTTTTTAATACAAATAAAGCAAATATATTGAAATACTTATTAACAAGGCTAATAACACGTCCTTTTTCAGTCAATATAATTTATCCACTTTGCCAGCAAATAATAATTAATTCCAATTACCGGAGTTTAATTTAGCTTACTGATTAAAATTTGATAATTAATTATAATTTAATTTTCTCAAAACGCAGTGGTAGGAATATTGTTTTTCTTAATAGAATAAAAATTTGTCAATTGAAATGCAATCAGTAAATTATTATTTTTTAAGTTAAAGTAATTACCAAAAAATAATGACCTATTTCCGATCTTTTTATACATCAAATTAAATAATTTGCAAATTAATTATCGGTTCCACTTTTTTTATATCGAAATAAAAATAAACTATTAGGTCTTTATAACGTTCAATTTCACGTTCAGAAAATATTTTTAATTAATACAATTACATTCATAAAAATTACTAAAATATTTATAAACCATTCGATAATTCGAAATCGTAAAATTGAGTCCAAATCTATTCAGTAATAATTTAATAATCATTTCATACGCACTAAAACACGTTAAAATAAAAATACATAAGTTCGACCAATTTTGACCAAACTGTCCAAAGAATCTTAATAAGAGGTATTATTTGAGTTATTGGTTTCAGCATAAGAACACAGTATTAATGCTTGTGCTGAAATAATTTTAATTCGCTAAGTAACTTAAAAATATCAAAAGACCAATTTCTCCAGATATTATTCTCAAGAGTTTCCAACACGATGCACTTATCTAAGTAAAACTTACTACACTCTGGTAAGGAACTTTCCAGTAAACTTAGAATAGTCAGAACTTCCCCGCGCATTGTATAGTTTGTATTCAATTAAACTATAAAAAATTACACACTGCAAATTACTACCACTTTTTTGGATATAAATATTTAAATTAAATAAAGATCATAAATGAATATTCAATATTCTTTGAATGACATATAATAATTTGTATACTACTCAATAGAGAATTGTATTTTATAATAAATACTGGATCTAAAGAAATATTTATCAGGATTTATTTTTAAAACAAACACTGTCATGGAAGTAAAAAGGGCAGACAATGAATATTAATATTAATTGGTATTACAATGAACATAAATTTACTATTCTGTACAAAGTATACATATTGATGTTTTATTTTGTTAAAATTGAACTTTATTCCATATTTTATCATACACATTGCATTGATAATTTAAATTAAACATATTTGAATTCGTGCTAAACATATGTACATTAGATAACAGGGCAAGGAAGACTCGATCCCTGATTAAATCGGACATTATTAAGGAAAAATTGTTTACTAGTATAAACATAAAACAATATTTATGTAACTCATATGTATAAAGGTAGTGTTTTTTAACTAAAATGTGAAAAAAAACAGCCAATTTCAAGACAACACGAGGATGATAAGTTACTAGAATGATCAAATTCGACGATCAAACTAAAGGCGAATGTTTGCCATTACACTAATTACTTTCCTTCCTCTTGCTACCATTCGTTCCTAACATATGTTCCTAAATTTCTTAGAATCTGATAACCTTCTTTGATGACGCTCTTAATTCTCAATTTATCTAACTGTAGCACTCATTTCGGTTATGAAAATAATGTTCACACTCCTGGTAAAATTATTATCACTCCTCTTTAAATTGACAAGTATTCTATATAGTCAAAATACCGTTTGTTATTTTTTTTGCTAGACAGCATCTCAAAATACAGAGTGTCGTATTTCGTTCAGGAGTCTTATAAATTTTCCCCACAATCCCTCAGCACAGTTTCATTAATAACCAATCAATCTTACCGGCTTATAAGTTAATAATAAAAATTCTACTTGAGTTTGTTTTAATTCCTATGTACATTTGACATGAAAAATCGGTCTTAATAAATTAACTGAAAACTTTTCAGCTTGAATACATTTCTTGGACTTTTATAATAATAATTCTGTTAATAATTCCCAATGCAATATGAACTACATTTCAAAATATATTTTTATACTTAATTTATATTTGAAACGTAATGCCTTTGAGACGTTGTTTATTCCAAAATATATTTTCCTTCGTATAGTTAAGGTATCTGTTAATTTGTTAGATAAATAATTTCAGAATAAATCATAATTTCTTAATAAAACAAAGTAAAAAAGGTTTTAAAAGTCTCTTCCTGGAGAAGGATTAATGATAAGTGACATTTTGAATGCTAATATATGGAACTCGGCCTGATTCATTAGAAGTAAAATTTTCTTTACGATCATAGTGGTAGGATGTAGGTCTATGTCAAAGTTCACTTTATATATTAATTTTAAAAAATCAATAAAATCTCTACATTCTTAACTTTAGTAGACAAATTACTCCTTAATAACTCCTAATTTAGGCGCAGTTTATTTCAATTTTTACAATATTCGTGATGTAGTTTGACATAGGTCACCTACTTTGTAAAATATTAAGCATTTGCTTTATAAATCTCAATGAAGATTGTCGTTAAAAATACAATACGAATTACTGTTTTTATTTCAATAATAACAAACCAAATACAGTCTAAATAAGTCTGTATCACACACACAAACATCCAGTGTATGTTTCTCTTAAGTAAACATGTCTGTCTTATCAAGACTTAATAACGTAGTACTAACCTTGACACAGTATAGGTATTATTCAGAGAGGATTCTAAAATTATAATTAAAATCTGTATAAATGAACTATACAATCAGAATATAAGCTCCTCACATATAATTAATTAAGCCCTGTGAGAGATTTGTCAATATTTAAAATTTTCTAGAACCGAAGTTTATTTTACTTAAGCTTAGATTACAATTTGCGCAAATACGATCATTATACTAAAAATTCATGATGAACGAAATAAATTATTTCAAGTTTCCGCCAAATCTTTAACGAAGGATTTTCATAAATGTAGTTTTATAGTAATTTAACAGTATTAATATTTAAAGTGGGAGCTTTCGTTATATTAAAAAAAAAAAAAAAGACTTCGCGTCCTTCTATTTGTCTTTACTTAGGACGCTACTCTAAAGCACACTATTCAATTGCTACAACCTTCACAGAAACCTATTGCTTTTCAAAAAATATATTAGATTTCTAAAATATATATATATAATAAACATTTGACAAAATAAATATCTTTTCAAACTCTTTATACTAAAACATACATTTCGTTTGTAACATTAAAAGAATTTTGGTTAATTAAATTAATTAAGAAATAAATTTGTAAAGTCTGCCAAATAAAATTAAGTACAATATGCAGTTTTACAACCATAGATCGTAGAAATCTGGAAAGAGTCCATTAAAACTGAGGACTGATCATCGAATGATTAAAATTAGGTCAAAAATGACATTGACTTGTTCGCAAAATCTGCTTGAAATTTATATGCACATAAGACCACAACTATTGATTTTTCGTCACAGGTACAGAACCATCACGATATGTTAAATCGTGTGTCGAATAGAAATACGCGGAAATTTCTTAAACATATCTTCGCGTACCTTTTTGTTGGTAAATCTGTGCTGTGGGCACAGATGAGGCAAAGACGGCACGGATAAGGCAAAAAATAATGGCAGAACGAGTGAATGAGTTTTAATTATTTTTATAACGCTCTATTGAAATATAACGCTGTTACGTTTTATGTTTCGGCGTTAAAAGTTTTATAATATTTGGAAACAAGTTTCAGCCGGTAAACAAAAAGACGCTGCTGTACGGAAAAAAGCTTTTCATTCCGCTCAGAAAGGATTAATACAGAGTTTAATACGGAATATTAATTTCAATCAGTTTTTTTATTCAGATGCTCGCTGCACTTCTTCCCCTTGAGTATCTACTGTTTTTTGCGTAAGTTAACACGAATATTATGAAGTTATAGAGATCTCCTGAAGAAATAACAGTATTTATATGGCGAAGACTTAATTAAATGGTCAACTGTTCACGGAGTTTCATCCCTTGATGAAAGCTTTCAAATTATAGGGCGAAGTACGTTTAACTGAAGCGCTTACTCTGTTAGCCTAATTCGTTGTCTAATAATTGATCTCACGGTTAGTCGGAGAGGAATAAAAGAAATTTTGGCTGAAGCCATAACTAGAGACGTTGGAGAAATGCTAAACAAATTTAGCGTTTAAGTATTCCGATTTGGATCATTTTATAGGTAACACAGCACATAGTATGAAAAGAAAAGTTAATTTGAAGATCACAACTGCGTGTGAAATTCAGAAGATTTAATAACGAGCATGTAAGAAATGTGAAGTAGAATCTGTCTTTTCGTTTAATATTTATGATTAATTCAGCGATCAGTTCATATTATTAATTTGCAAAAAAATAGTTAATAATTAATTTTTATTTTATATACATGGTATAATGTTAATAATATTTCAGAGTGAGTACATAGATATTTTTGATTTAAGTGCAGTGTGAATTAATGCATGGGTTAAGCAAGTTACATAAATAAATTCATTATAATTACATGGTTTTTAACAATATTTAATAATAAAATCTTATATACAAGATTCCATACTTAAATTGAAATATTACTAATGATATAAACAAATATTGAACGTCATTTTTACATATTCAAAGCATTTAAAAACAGTTATAGAAATAAAGTAGCTTTCTTGTAGTCGTAATGTTTTAAACGCGTACTAAAATTCAATCTTTTAACATTTAACCATTTAATACTGATTATGGTAAGTATTAAATGAATTATTTTAATTTTGTAATCATTCATAATTATATATATATATTGTTTTTTTCTTTTAAGATGCATTTCATTTATAGACGATGTAAAATATTAAATAAATGTGATAAAAATCAAATAATGACACATTGTGTTATTAAATTAAAAATATCATTTGTCAGAATAAAATTAGCATTTTTACATTTACTATAAAATATTAACATTTTGAACATTAAAAGAGATTTGTTGTGTTACTGTCATATAAAAACTTACAAAAATATTCGACGTATATTATAAATATTTAGTTTTCATTTTTCATATTGAATTTTCAATGGTTTCATTACGTATAATATTATATGACTGAAATTGCTCGATTTTGGTATATATTATTGTTCATGAACAATTACTGTATTAAATCTATGCTAACGATTATATTATTAGACTTTTCTTCCATATAGTGTATTTGCTTTTAGAGTATTACAATGCAATAGAGTATTTGTTTAACTTGATTGTTTACTTGTATAACTAAAATTTCAAATAATTTAACAATATAACTATATAATATTTATATATTACGAGATATTTTTATTTAATAATTCTAGAAAAATTACACATTTGTTGAGAACACTACACGTAATCATAATTTTTTAGGAAAAATTTCCCTAGAAGTTATTTCATTTTATTATATTTATATCGAAACATCTTTACGTTGTTATCACCTAGTTTAATAAATTCTATCAAATGAAAATCCATGACTTTACTTTACTGCAAATGTAGTAATATTTCTGTCATTTCTATGTGAAAGCTTCTGTAATTATTATATTACAAATTTTATTTATTAATAATGTTATAACGAATTAACTATTTCTGATAAAAAAAAAACTGAAATTACTTGTACAGTTTCAAAATTTAATTTGTTTTGTATAAATAATGTGTAAAAAACCTATTTGTATTCCATTATGACTTAAATAAACTGAAGGATGTAAAATTGATACAATTAATTTTACACGAAATTTACATAATTTATAGATAAACGAGAAATATTTTGCTAAAAAAAAAATATGAACATAGTGTTAATATTACGTAGATATTTTGACCAGAAATATGTATTAATATCACTTATATTGAAAAAAATATAATTTTATAGAAAAAATATTTGTAACAAAAATTTTTTTTGATTTTCGAAAAATAAGGTGATTAATGCAATACATAATAAATGCCCGATTTCTTAAAAATTACTAATAGGAAAAAAAAAGTCTCTGAAAAAGCCTTTTAAACAGAAAATATTTTGTATAAGTCTGATGTCACCTCCGCAGCATTTTATGTCATAATATTTTAAAGTATTAAAATTTAGTGCCATAATGTCTACAATCTATTGTCCATTATAATACAGAATTAAGACTAAATATCATACTACACTATTTTACGAACCTTATAACCATAAATTTCACACAAAAGTTCAAAACTATTAATGAATTACCATTTAGATGCACTTACCTTAATGCTCTCATAAAAATAGCATCATTATCGGGAATTATTGCACATAAATAATTAAATAATATTTAATTATTTAATTTGCAAACGATTCTATTTTACATCAAAGCCTAAATTCGATAATAGATTGTCAATAATAATGCCAATAAATGTTATAATAACAGTTTTAAAATGAAATCTTAAATTTCATACAAAATTAGAATTTAAATTAATAATTAATGGTGTGTGTGCTGTATATTATATACTTTATTGAAGTTATTTTAAGACTATCTTTTATTTCTCAGACTGATTGATAATTGTACGACATAATTATTTTTAAATTCCTTTCGTATCTTTTTTGTAGAATGCAAACGTATGCGTGTTATTATTTAAAAAAAAAAAGTATTAAAATTATACATTTGAAGATATGTTGATTATACGTAAAACAAATGGAGATTTGCACAAAAAACGAAGAAATTCAAAGAATTACAGTTTACCTTATAGTTTGAGGATAGATTCTTTTTAACGTAAATCTTAATGCTAAAAATCGTAAATAATCTACTTAAGCTGATTTTCTCTCATTGTATGAAAATAAGGAAACAAATTTATTGCATCACAAACTTGTGTTGAATTTTTTAATTGGCAATCTAGTTCTTAATAATTATTAAACTGAAGTGTAATTTATTTAAACAGCTATTTAATAATGTTTAGCTTCACTACTTAACCGTCAATTCACAAGAATTATGTGTGTTTTATTGTTTTTCAGTAAATTTAATTATAAATTTTAATTCAAAGTTTTCCCAATCTACTGAAAATACATTTATTGAAACATTCTGTAGATTTTTATTAGACAATACGAATGAATGTTCTATAAATTAATACTTATATGGTATAAAAGATTTTATATTAATTATAACATAACATGATTTATGTTTTTTTTTCTTCACTTTTAATACAAATTAGTAATATTTGATTGAAATATAATATTTGAAGATATTACATTCAAACAACACAATTTTCATTTGTTGAAATATAACGTTTAAAACTGCATGTACGAATTTGATATTTTAGATGCTTTATCAATGTATGTTCAATATAATAAAATTTGTATGTGTTCTTTAAAATGTGTCTACTTTTTCGCAAATTAATATTCACTTTTATTCATTTTTTGGACAATTTTATAATTGGTTCTATTTTTATTTAATATCAAAAATAAATAAATATACAATCTTAAATTTGCACTCAAATGAAGACTTAAAGTCACTTTGTTAATGAATGAAATTAAAGCTTTCTCAAAAGTGAAATTATATTTTAAATTATTATTTTTAATAAACGTAAATTAAAAAATAATAAAAATGGATGAAGTAGACTTTGATTAAAATAAATAAAAATGTAACACAAGTATGACTTTTTAATAATATTAATAATAATATATTTTGTGAAAAGAGAAAAATGCACATCTTTCTAAAATACCAAATTTTGTATACTTCGACCATGTGCATGAAATTTCAAACGCTGAATTTCAACGAACAGAAATCCAGGTATATTTTGAAACGAATAAATTTTATGATATTTATAATATCTATTACTAATAATGCAAAGATGAATTTTATAAAATCAAGGATATTTATCTGGAAAATTATATTTAGTTGTATTACGTTGATACAACATCAAAGTTTCAATTGACTTGAACTTTCTAATTTATTATTTTATGTACATATTTAGTATGTACACAAAAGTATGATTTCACAACCAATATGACGATTATTTTCAATCTTGGATAGATGGCCCGACCATTTTTCTAAGAAAACTCTAATCATTCTTTCTTTTCTTATACCAGTAAATATGGAATATTTTATATGTATTTATAAGGTGTAAAAAAAATAATTTGATTTCATAAAAATAATTTAAGTGTGTTTAATAGAATACTAATAAATACAAATTGTGACAGTGAGAGTTCGATTATTTGCTATCACATATAACGTTTTTCAATGGAACTATCACTTTCATTATCAAATTTTCTTGCTTGTTTGAAATCTATTTTGAAATCATTATCTAATAATTACTAATATGTTGTAAATTAATTTTAACATTTATTAATTATATATGAACCGACCAATTACACACCTATTTTTGTAAAAGCCCTAATTTCATTAATTAATTAAATTACTGTTATTCGATACAAATTAGTCAACGTAACACTACAATTTCCGTCAAAAAATGTATGCAACGTATTTCTTTAAATCAATTGTATTAATAACGACGTGTAATCACTAATTTTTCAAATTTTTATCGAATATGTTTCTCTCTTCGACAAATTTGAATTGTATTAATTCTGGAAAAATTGGTAAAACACAGGAAACATGAATGTACTCATTTTTGAATTACTAATCATTACTATCACCAGCGAACTGAGTTATTAAATTAACTTCAATTCCCTTGAATAAATGTCAGGATATTCATGCAAATTTAATTTATACATGTAAAATAAACTAACTTTATTTTACATGTCTTTAGTTGCCGCAAAACTAGTAACTTTGAGTAACCACTGTGCAATACTACTACTGTATTTTTCCACCTTTATTATATTTTTACTATCAATAAATACAATAAAATATTATTTATGAAATTTATTAACGCAATTTTTTCGTATGTTATTTACGTTTCTTTGCTAATGTAAAATAAAGAGTTATAACAAGTCATTTCATAAATACAGTTAATGAATTTGCTAAATTAATTTAAATTAATAAATATACCGTGTATCGTTATCCCTACAGAACAGAGCTGCTGAATATACTTTTCGCAAATGCGTTACTCACAACAGCAAAATTGACCCGATGATTTATTTCAGAGTAACGAGGTATGAAATCTTATAGATTTTGAGCTACTAAGAGAAAATATCACAGTTAAATTGCTTTATGTCGTCGTGTTTCTAAGATATTGGCCTTTGAAGACTCAAAATGTAAAGTTCTTTACGCATTCTTTAACGTTAAATTTCTGTAATAAAGGATAATAAATAAAATTTTGTCGATGAAAATAAATAAAATACGCATGTTAAATGAAATAAAAGTAATACAGTTATAAGATATCAGCAATTTTTTTAACAAAAAAAGTATTTCTTTTGAAAACATACTGTAACATTGAAAAAATATAATACTCATATAAAAAAATACCAATCTTCAGATTATTTCGTACATCTATAATAGAAACAATCCAACTGACATTTCAAGTTTATTAATGAACAACGGCCCATTTTTGATTAATTACGAAAAGTAACAAATTAGTCTTCTAATAAATAGTACTATTATTCGGTCAATTTGATAATGCCGAACGATTAACGAATTTATGTACAAATATTTTACAAGCACGTTCATTTTATAATTTCTGGACCTGTTTCACAGCATTGCAGATGTCCTGAAAATACAGCTCGTAATATTCGATTATTTCCGAATAATCTGTAATTCCCATTAATCAATATTTTTTAATTGATTTGGAACATATAAGCTAATTATACTTCATCAAAAAATAAATATACAGCACAAACTAAAGAATATATTTACTTGTCAAGTTTATTAATCAATTGAATTTACCGAAAATATCCGAGGGTACTTTGATGCAATGATGATTGCAATACAAAGAACGATTGCTACACAAAGTTCCCTTTTTATCTCAGTCAGAATTCAAAATGGAGCGCATCATGGAATAACGGTATGCGATCAAGTTTTGTGTCAAACTCAGAAAATTGGACATTGAGATGTTTGCTGTACTTTAAAAAACCATCGGAGAGGAATCTAAGTTCAAAGCACAAATCTACCATTATTTCAAATTGTTCGAGTAGGACGAAGAAGACACTGAGGATGAATTACGCTCTAAGCGACCGTTAACGAGCAAATGTCAAAAGCATGTGAACAAAATGCAGGATGTTTTCAACAACGATTAACATTTTAATATTCGAAAGGTTATAAAAAGATTGGGACTTCCGAAAACTGTTGCGTGAAATGAGCGATGCGAAAGATGTGTGTTAAATATGCATTATTAAAAGTGGGGGATTGTTTTATCAAGCATAATGTAAAAATGTTGCAGTAGCACAACCAGTCTGGTCTTTTTGTTCTTTGGAAGTGAGCATAGCTTTAAAAAAATACCATTTAGAAACTGTGAACTAAATAGAAGAAACTCTCGAGTCTAGTAAACTCGCTAAGAATAACTGATGGATGCAAAGAATCCAATTTGGAAAATTTTTCAATCAATTTTGTTTTCGGGAAAAAGCATTATTATTTTCCACGCAACTTTTGTAAGTTCACCAGCCGAGCTACGTCAACTCACTTTATAATAATATATAGCTATTTTAAATACGACCAAAATTATTTAAGAACATTCATAAATATATGAACATAATTGTATTGACTCTTCGAAACAATGGAAACTGCCTGAGTGGAATAAATTCTGCATCATATGATTGAACCATTAAATCATTTATGACAAACGCGATTATCAGATTAACATGAAATCGGGTTTACACATGGTAATACTGAGGTTTTCATCTGATTGGGATGTAAATAGACTTTTGTGTCCTAAGTACGACAACTTGGTGGAATACAATGCTTTGATCTGTATTACTCTTTTTAAACATCGCATTTAAACAAAGTGCTGTATAATCATGCAATTTTATAAAAAATTGTAGATTCAAAATACTGTTATACATACATATAAAGGTAGAAAAAGTTAAAAAATGAGTAAATGAACAAAGAGGATCAGTCCATTCAAATACCGTTACAAGATTAATTTTTCGCAAGCTTTTTTGTTTTAGCAACTTTATTAAAGTGACTTGATTACCCTTCTGATTATGTACCTTTCTGATTATGCACGAAATTTCAAACGTAGAAATGCGGTATGTAATGTTGTATTTAGGATGACAACTTTCCTTTGAACTCAAACATACACTACATTTCTGGTCAAATGTAGCTCTAATAGCGTTACATTTAAATCCAAAGTCGGACTAATTGGCTTGAATCCATTCATAGTCCAATCATCTAGCTCGAAATCTCGTTTTATTCTACCGGCATGATTGGTTATATTTCAAAAGAAAAATTAATTACAACAATACTTTGAAATAATTTTCTCAAAATGTTAATATCTTATCCTAAATAAAAGCAAACATTTGTAATAAAACTGTATTACATGTGTCAATATATTGAATATGTTAGAAATGAATTAACAACCCATTGCCCACATGTTAGTTATATATTTCCCGATTACCTATACGTGTTTAATTTGTGTAAAGTTTGTCAATGCACAAGAAACATATATATGTACACATATAAATATTTATTTTTTCTTGTGAATCTTGGAGTAATTTTGAAAAATTTACTCATTTTAAATTGAGTTTTTCTTACAGTTATATAAATTAATACCATATAATTCCAGTATAATTCAATAATTTTGCCATTCAATAAAATTATTATCAGATAAACGTAAAATAAGTTTGTTATCAAATATACATTTTGCACTCAAAATATGAGAAACTTAATCGAATAACACGACTGAACACAAATTAATTGGTACTGTAAAGCAATCCTCAATCAATGAATTTTCATAATTATTTGTAATATTATTAATTTGTCTTAAACAAACAATTGATATTTAAAGTATTTCATTCAATACGCATAACTCTACTTCAAAGAAAGAAAAATGAATCGCTTTGTCATCTATTACTACTACAACATTCCACAACAGCACTAGTTAGTACCGAATTCCTAGGTACCAGAATTGATCTCCATTGGAAATTCCGATGCTCCAGTTGCGGTCACCTTGGTTAATATATTCACACATTGTGTTACTTCGGTTTTTGATGAATCACCCTAAGCTTCAAAACGTCACTTGCTGAAATGATACAACCATCTTCCGCAATTTGTGTTGATAAACAAAAAATAATCCTTTTCCCGAATTGACAAGTTCGCAGTAATATAAATCAAACTTTCTCTCTCCGGTTATTCGTGTATTAGTTGAATCTCCGATATGCTTGTCTGAACAATGTTGTTTCAATTTGAAACTAATTTATGCAAAATGGACAAAAGGATACAAGTAAAATATACTTTTCTCTGATCCTTCAAATCAAAAATTACGTAAATTCAGATCGTATTAAAGTTTATTTAATTTGTTTGTTTTTTTTTTGTTTGTTTGTTTTTTTTGTTTTTTTTTTTTTCAACAACACTGTACTATCGGTATTTATTCTATAACATCAACAGAAACTCAAATTCTATGCAGATAGTGCTGAATGAACTACTACATTGAAAGTCAGACCTAAAGTGACAAAGGTCTGCTAAACAGCCACACTACTTTATTTAAATGAATTGAACGTTTGGAACAGTTACAAAAAACAATAATTAGTCAGACGTTTTATCTAATTACATTCGACCTGCATTTGGAAACGATACTAACATTTATTATATATAATAAATCAAGTATTATGATACAAAGAACAGTCTTATTATTTAAACATTTTATTTCAATTTTCAAATCCGTTTTTGTACAAATTACCTTTTAACATTGTATATCAGTTTGATACCACTTATACAATTTAATTGTACTCCAGCTAATTGAATGTTTTTATTTATATATAAATAACAAATTTCAAAAAACAGTAATTATACGAAATAGGTAGAAAGCTGATGATGTTTTGTTTCAAAACTACGTCCCTTTTGCTCGCTTAATTTAGCATTATTTTGCAGTGAAGTCTCCCCAAAAAGCAAAATGCGTTTAAATTAAAACGTCCCTGCACATTTATCTATTCAGAATAGCTTTAAAGCTCGATGATTTTTCAACCCGTTTTTCTCAAAAATAGAGTATGAAGTTGATGGATTATACGACGTCTTATCAGTGAAAAGTCAATTTCCAAATTTTCTTTTGCAGTGTATAAATTCAGTTTATATGGCATATAATGATATTCATGTCATATAACTGTACCAAACAAAGCATAATATTTAATGAATAACACAAGATATCAGAGAACGCAAGGAAATAATGATAAAGAAGCTGAACTGAAAACATACCGAAAGTCTAATTTAATTCGTGTATTTCGTCGTATATCTCACAATCATACAATTGTTAATATTTATAATTAAAGTAATATTCAAATCTGTGTGATTTATGTACTTTTACGGCTCTGGTTTTACTGCGCATACAGCGATGTAAATAAATGTTTGTAAAATGTAGCTTTTATATTAAATAAGTAAAAATATTTACTACTGGAAAAATTTATCGTTTAACCTACATTGTCTGTTGCAGACGTTATTATTATCAATACTTAACCTATTTTGTCAGTGCGAGGCAACGTATTAGCTACTACAGGCAAAATTCAACTATTCGTATTTCACAAGGTTACACTGGATACGAAAAATGAATCTTGTCAGTAGCAGAGGTATATTTTATAATATTTTGATTTATGCATTTATTGTTGTCGTCGGTCTTGTTAATAGTACTGGTATTTTAACTTAACAAATAATAAATAATTTTGTTCATATTATACAGTTTATAATAAATATAATTCATTCTAACAAAATATATTATTCCGTGTTGGTTCTTCATTGTGAAGTGCAAGAGTATTTAATTTTTATTGAAAACCAGCAAAGTTTACTAAATTAATTTTATTGTGTCCAATTTCAATAAATAAAACAGCACTCATCAGACTTGACAAATAAATTCTGTGCATTTGATTTTGTTACTAATAACAAGTATTTGAAAAATAATGAAACGTGTTAATCAACATTCCATGAATTATGCAAGATGTTAATCTTTAGTTAGCAACTCAGAATGTCTCGAGAAGTAAGCTTTGTACGAAAAGATATCCGAAATAAACTTTTAAAACGTTTAAAAGGCGAGTCTGTTTTTTCTTACCCTCTCTCAGCGACCCTTGGGAATCGGGCGGGGGAAAACTTAGATTTCAAATGAAAAGCCTCCTCTTTGGCTGAATAATTGAAAGACTCATTCTGTTTCGATCTAATAAACCAAACACATTTTGTGACGTAAAACCCGAATCTGCGACACAAAATTTGAGTTCTCTTTTGAAATTTCAAAGTTGCCCCTCTTTCACATATGCAGACGCGCCCCTTGAAATTACTAAAAGTTTATTTGGGACATTACTTTTGTACGATTGTTCTTTCTAGAGATATTCTGAGTCGTCAAAGTAAAACAAACATCTTATATATAAAAATATATGTCTGTCCGCTGTTCAGTTAATACTAATAACAAAGCTGATAATAGAAATCATAATATTTTACTTGTAAGAATAAAATTACAGCTCCGTTAAAAAAACATGAAAAATATATATTGAGCAGTAATATTAGAATCAAACTTAATAGAATGTATCACGTAACTAGAATATATTGACAGGTACCAAATTGGACACTTTGAGGCAAGTATATTAATATTTTCCAATTCCTGTCAATTTTTTTCTTGTAGAAAAGTTCGAAACATGCAAACATAAATGGAAAATATTGTTTTTGTCTGGTGCAGCTTCTATGTATAAAAATTATATTCAGTAATCTTGTTACTATCACTTTTAAAACAAAAAAAGGCAACCGAAACAAATAATGGTTTCAGATTCCCTAATAAATCACTTTTTGTTAGTTCGGTTTTACAGAGAATCGGTTCCAGGTATTTAATTTTAATTCATACAATTGATCGTATCTTCGGAACATTTAATTTTACGAATAAATATTAGTTTCGATTTAATTTACTACACGGTAAATAAACTTTTTAATTAAAGCAGATCAAAATTAAATAATGAAATGTTAAAATTCACTCATGACCGAAAAAGTCACGT
>JABFOX010000728.1:0-15225 GCA_022817665.1 Axea sp. ZL-2020
AGTGTTCTGTTTTAATAATTAGATAATTACTGATTTACGTTTCGATTGATTAAATTGACATTTAATCAATAAAATATTGCAAAAATTTAAATCATTCCGTTGACGTTTTGATTTTTATTTGAATTTTCGACCACAAGTTGTGTGGCCTTATCAACGAATTGTTTCTGTAACAAAAATAAGACAATTGTAAATAATTTTTTGAGCGCAAATATTTAAAAATATTTGAATGAGAAACAAAGTATAAAATTACAGTAACATTTGTTTGCAAAAATTTGCACCATGTCTGTATATTTAAAATATAATTATTGTCATCTTAAATTATAATTGTCTGTCATTTAAGTATATAACTGTCAAAATGAATCAACAATTTGTCGCTATTTAATGAAATCCATACAAAATAATTTTATGCACGTTTGTACACATTCAGTAATAAAACTAATTTTAATTTTACGAGTTAAGTCATGTACGACGATGCTAAAGTCATCTGTGGGAATTTTTTGAACTTTAAAATTTAAAAATAAAATGATTTAATTCATAAATTTAGCAATGACAAAAATTATTTTCTTTCTGGTAAATTTAAATTTGATGTTTAAAGGATAATTTGATTACAAATGTTGTCGAGTCACGGATTAAATTTCCTATTGAATAATGTCAATTTATTCCTTCAATTCTCACACTGTCCCAAATTGGCAAGAAGTGGAATATGTACCTTAAACAATCATCGTTTAATTTACATTAATTAATGTTTTATCCTCTTCTTCTTGAGCTAATTTATTGCCACATTCCACACAACGAGGCTGGTGTAGAGAAGTCTCGTGTTCTAAAAATAAATAAAACATGTAATTGACATTTTATAATACAAATAATACTTCAGTTTTATTTTTTTAATTATATTGTTGATATTATATTACAAATAATTCATTACATTCAAAATATATCAGTAATGTAAGGCCTTTGAGTTGCTACACAGAATTTCCTAATATGACAAATTCGTATTATGTGTGTATATATTAAAGTAAAATTACCCATTTGTTGCAAAATTCTCACACTACAATTGATATAAACTCAATATAAATACTGCATTAAAATATCAAAAATACATATAATGTACAGTTTTGCTACATAATATTCATTTGTAATACATTATTTACATATTTCAAATTAATTTTAATAAATTATATACTCACGCAGTGTAATTGCCAACAGCAATTAAAGCACATTGCAATATAATGGGTTTAATATTAACATTGTCGAAAGATGGGAGCATTTCTGTAATGTTTAATTATTATTTAAATTTAAATTAGATATTAATTATTTAATATATTTATTTATTTCATATACCTCAGAAATGTGTTCCATTTCCGTACTTAGTAACCGTGCATATAACCATTGTGGTCTTGTACAGATGAGATCAGGTCCATCAAAAATTTAAAAAAATTATGCAATTTAAATATTGGCATTAATTAAATAATAAAAAACAACAGTGTTTTATTTATTACAAACAAAATTAGCGAAACACTTTTCAATAATGTAATCTTATGTAATTATTTATTGAATTAATTAATTGCTACTTTTTTTATTGTTTATTTAATTCATGTTTTGTATTACATGTATTTCATTGCATCACGTCGTATTATATTGGTTTAAATTACTACATGAAATATTGCTTCAAATTATAAGTTTTAAAAATATATTTAAATAAATTTCTCTAATTTATAAAATGTGATTTTATTCGCCAAGAGTTTTAATGTGTTCAAAAATTCATTTATATTCTGTTATTCTTTCTTATTTTGAATTATGAATAATGTAATATTCATATTTTAAATCATATTTAAATAATACATGTTATGGTATATTATTTGATATATTAAAATTTAATAAAATAAAGTGATATGCAACAAAAACTTGCATGATATTTTTAAATAATTACCACATGAGACACCATTGTTCGAATAATGTTAACGTCATTTTCAAATTGTATAACTCCAGACATATGTTTTGATACGTCAAAAATTTCAATTCAGTGCCACTCTAATATAACATTTCGTTAGAATTAAAATCTATATACTTATTATTAATAGCTATTTTAAATTATATAACATAAATTACAACCCTTCCTTATTTTTTATATGCAAATACATGAACCATTTTTATAAAAATATATCCAGCATAATATGTATCCCACAATGCATCCTGGATTGCTAAGACTTCTCCTAAAAATACAATATTGCAAAATTTAATTATTAGTTTTACAATTAAATATCGAATTAAATAAAAATCAAATTACCAGTACGGGTGCATGATGGTTGTTTCACAATTTCTGGTGCATGCGTTACTACAGATTGACCTCGTCCTTTACTAAAATATGCTTACATATCGGCAAGACCATTTTTCGTCCATTTATCTAAAAAAAACATCTGGTATCAAGTACAGTACTACAGATTACTAGTGCCATGATTAAAATTTTTAAACACTATAATACGTTTGCCAATTTCCATTAAATAATATTTAAATTAATGTAATAACTTCACGAATATAAGAATAAATATAAAAAAATTTAATAAAAGTGCAAAAGTATACCCTGTGTACATCAAAATATTATACAGTCCTACTATAATCTTTATTTCAAATATTTAATAAATTTTATTGTAGTGTTATTATATTATTATAAACTTTAGGTTCCCATGATATAAGAAAAATTTTTAGTCCGGCTTTCCAAATAACTTCAGTTTTAAACAAATACGTTACAACATGTAATCATAAGTATAAAATAACCGATGTATACCTTACTTTTTTATAATGTAGATCAGATTAAAACTGATATTTCTTGAATCTTAAATAATTGGGAACATATTGTATACATCTTCTTTGAACGTTGTGTATTTTCCTAAATGTTTTCAAAACATTTATATTAAAAAATAATTTTGATATACAGTAACAATATCACCATAATGACACTAACTAGATAATGTTTTGAAAAACTTTTTCTATATAAATTTTAAATCCGAGAAAATGTTATGTCCAATTATAGGCTTTCTTAAAGTAACAAAAGGTTTGACTATTTTTGAAAATCCGATGCAAGACTCCATACATCTATCTTCTGTAAAATTTTTAACTTCTTTATTTTCATACTTTTCTCTTTTTTCAGAATGTACGTTCATTACTAGAATCTATAAAAATGTAATTCAATTATTACTTTTTTTAAACAGAATTTTCTTAAAAAGCATTTCATTTATAATCGATACAGTTTATCTTAATAATTTAATCTGTAATTTTTTATATGAAATATTACATTTAGAATACAGATTTCCCTTTTTATTCCAGGTAGTTATCCAAATATTATAGAAAGGTCTTCTTATAATCTTATGCAATAAATAATCTGCTGACTCTTTTTGAACATCCAGTACTATTGTCCAGAATTATTCAACCAACCATGGATAATAGGATGTAGAAATGGATAAACCATTTCTACATCCTGTGATATTTCTGTGGGAATATAATCTTGTGTTAGTTACAAAAATTAATCACTATATACATTTTTTTTCTTTTTTGTTTTTCTTCTTTTTCTTCTTCTCCCTTTTCTTCATTATGATATGATAAACTTTTGAATACAAGAAACTTTTTAAGTTAATTATATTTCATCTTTATTACAATGGGCAATTGTATTACTTTTATCTCTCAAGTAGATTGTTAGTATTTTTTTATTACCCGTATACCATAGCCTTACACATTATACAATTACCATTTTGTACATTATTAATTTTATATACTTTTATATAATATTTAAAAAGATATGTTTTTGATTTAAGAAGTCATTTATATAACTTTCCAAAATAAAAAACATGCTTTGACAGTTTTTCTGTAATCTTTTGTTAAATAGAATTATATTATGTATGAAATATGTTAATTTTTTCTTCAACAACTTAGATGATTTCTATGGAAAATAATCTTGTGTTAGTTACAAAACTAAATCGCTATATATATTTTCCTTAAATTGTTTTTTTCTTCATTGAGATATAATAAATTTTTGTACAGTATCTATGTAGAGTGGAGTAAAATTAATTTCATTTGATCTTTATAGCAATGGATAATTCTGCTACTTTTTATTATCTGTTAAATTATTGTTTTTTGTTATGCTTACATCATATAATTATAAATCTTAAAATTGCTATTTTTACATTACTAATTCTACATACTTTTGTAAAATTTTTGTACAGATATAATACTTATGAATAAAAAGTCAATCTTAAAATTGTCAAAAATAAAATGCATGCTTCACAAAAAATTTTTCTGTAACCTTTTGTTAAATAGAATTTTATTAAGTATACATACCTTGTTATAGTCAAACCTATGCTCTGACAAAAACTCAATGCATCTAGATTGCTACAAAAATTGTTTGTTAATTACACTGGTATTAATCTAAGCATTGAATATAAAACAGGAATCTGCCAAGAATGTATACTTTTTGATTATGTGATGAAAAACTGTTAATCGTTTACACAATAATAAATGATTCTGTGTTATGTTTCAGCAGATCATATTTTTCAGGAGTACCAAATGAACTGCAATCAAGCAAACAATTAAACAAAATATATATATTAAATTTTAAAAAATTATCAATTTTTCAATTATCAACTGTTTTGCAATAATTACCTTTCTACTGAGAATTTATCTGATTTCAAATCATTTGTTTCATTATGAGAAGCAATAAAAGTGGTATCTTTAAATTTCTTTTCAATTATGGCTAAGAAATCATCAAAATTGTCAGTTGTTACTTCAGCCATTGCTTAAAATATGACAATTCTTTTTTACTATTATTACACTAATTACCTTAAAACCTTAAATAAATACATTTTCGAATTGTTGTTGTTATCTTTAGTGGCTGAGACAGCAACGCTACAGAGAGCTCTCTTACGCCAATATCAGTAGTTACCTTCTACATAGGGATTTTATTATTGTTTGCGTGGTACTATTCTAACTTAGAGAGATTTTTTATTTTAGCGGTGTTAGTTTCACGTCAACTAGTAAATTTAAAACTTTAAATATAGGAAGTGTCTATTCGGACAGGAAAATGCGACACGCAACACGAGAAACACGCAGAACACGCAGTGCCATGTTGCCAAACGCATTGGCACGTAAAATCTAGGGATTTTTACGAAACATGATATAATTGTAAACTCGTACAAATCGCAAAACTGATTAATCATTGAAAATATTTTTACATGTATGTATAATTTTTTTATAACATGTAAATTAAAAAAATAATATGTACTCTAAAAAAAAATTTGTAAAATAAACACTTCCAAATGTATAATTGTTCTTTACGAATCAACCTAACTCACCCTTACGCCAATCTTCACTGCCAGAATCTGTGGCAATTATTTTAGGAGAAAAAACCTTGATTAATTTAATAAATAAAACCAAGTAATATGAAGTTTAATTAATAACGACTTTTATTTATCATTATTTATCATATTTCAAAATTTCAACAATTTATCACTTTTACCATTAAAAACCTCACTTTAATTATCAATAACATCAGTTGGTGATCAGATGAGTAAATCTGTTAACCAACTGATAATGCACATTAATATCATCAATTCCACAGTTGTAATTACCATGAGTCGACAATTTTATATGGCGCTCTACTGGAAAAAGAGTTGAAGGTTTGACCCAAATAATCTGTTTTATCGACCACGTCGATTCAGGGCGATAAATATTATGCCAAATACATTTAACTACACGTTACGATGGTTAAATTATAAATTTCTCTTTACATAGTACATAATATTTTAAACATATTTAGTAACAATTAAAAATATTTCACAAATATTTAAGAAACGTTAAATGTCAACGTTGAAATATATTTTTATAATACCTTTTCTAGTTATTTCAAAACATCGTTCACAGATAAAATTGTTGTGAAAATGTATTTAATTACTGAATGTAAAATAAGTGTAATTATTTAAAATTAATGTACGAGTATATTTTACGAGGCGCCGGGAGTGGGGGTCGTATAAAATGTTACTTTTTAAAATGGTCAAATGTCAAACTTGAGAAATATTTTTAAAAATATAGCATATATTATACTTTATATTTTTGAATTAATCGATACTTTATATAATCACGAATCGAAATTAATTTTACTCTAGAATGACCAATTGTAATTAATTAACAAGAGCACAGCGTTCGTTTTAACACATTTTTCAAATTTAGCGCTTGCGCACAATTCTCTGTTAGTTCGAATTTTCTAAAGCTTGAATTTGAATAACAAATATGTATGATCACTTTCAGAGTCTTAACTGAACTGCTGTAAGAAAACGTCCGAGCAAGAAATTTCGCATTTATTAGTTGGCACTCCTTTAGTAACATTTTTTTTCTAACTCTCAATTTGTAGTTAAATCTCGTAACACGTAATGCAAAGAAACCCTGATGCAATTCCGACATAACGAATGTCATCAGGGGGTACAGACTTCAAATAATTTGGGTTACAAAAATGTTAGTTTACGAGACACACTTCAAGATGACGCTGTCATCACACCTGAAGCAAAGTTTAAGTCAAAAGCGTGTCTTAAGCATTGTACTTTAATGTATTTATCAAAAATCAAAACAATGAAAATAAAAAAAAAATAAAAAAAATAAAACAAAAAAACATAAAAAATTCAAAGAAAAAAAAGAAGAAAAAGAGAAAAAAGATCGTGTCGAGATTACGACTAACTAAAAACTCTCCTCGAACCTTCCATCCTTCTTCTTTCTCTCGTGCCACCTCGGTGTTCCGAATTTCCTACTTCTATCTATCTCTATCGCACTTATAATTCTATTGTTACGTGAAAGGTGCGTTTCGAAGACGCTGCCTTCGTAGTCAATTAATATGTTGCTCTTTTCGGGTCAACAATTACCTGCTTTACCCAGGAGGGACGAGCTAGTTCCTTTCGATGCGAGACGTTGCTAGTGAAGAAAAGGTCTTACCTTGCAGGTGACGGAGAGCCTCAGGTGATACTTATTGAGTTGTTTGGAGAAACACACTGGACAATAGCGCGGGGAGTTTTAAATTATACAATTAAAACACTTCGATTCTTGCGATACGTTTTATTTTATTTAATACTTTAACTACGCGAGTTAGTACATATAATAGTTCTATTGTTTAGAGCTTACGAACAAAGGAAAAGAACAATTAATCGCGAATATTACTTATGTTAAGAACTACGCACTTCGGGATACTAATTTACTGTATGATAATTGACTGGATACTGGCTATCGAAATCTAACGAAATACTGACTAACAAAAATACTGAACTAGTTAACTACTGGGGCTATACTGACTAATTAACTGACCACTGGCTACGGAAAAACTGAACTTTTGCTGTAAACAGCGGGCCTTTTATATAGGATTGGCCCGGGTCGGTTTTACATTGGTTTCAAAGGAGTTTAGAAAAAAAATGACATACGATATCTATGTTTTTGAACCACGTCAAAATCGAGATGATTTATGTCAGGCGAAAATTATTTAGATCATTTATTCACAGACAAGAATTATCTCTTAAATTTTTTTAGGGTAATAAATCGTTGGTTCTCGAGGAAGATATTTACAAAAGTTGTCATATTGTTTAGACAATTATTTTTTTGTTCTGTAAAAATGGAGATAGCGTACGACTAGTGATATTATATATATATATATATATATATAAAAAAAAATTAAAGTCACAATAGGAATAATTAAAGATGATGGTCTAAGGAAGGAATGTGAATAATTATTATTTGTGCATTAGTTCATTTATTGTTTAAAGATTAGTTTACCCGAGACTAACCCAGTCCGGCCTGCACAACCGACTTATAGTTCGGAGACGAAGTGAGGCATGGTAACGCATCGATCATACGTGTCGAGCGTCGTAGGGTAAGGCCGTGAGCCTCTTTTATCAGTCTCGTCAGGTAGTGTTATTGGCGCGGGGAGATGGCGTTACTCTCGATTTTCTGCGGGACGTAACAGCACAAAGGGTGATTTCGGTCTTCCCTCTCTTTCTCTAACGCATAACAAGTTTAGCAATGCAATGAGCAGTCCATATCTATATATCGATGATATGGAGTGACCTACAATTTCTTAACTACCTTAGAGATGGCACATTCATACGATTATTATTCGCGTGTTCGAAAAGTAGATCTAGTAGTACTAAAAGTAGATCAGAAAAAGACAAACTATTATTTATTAAAAATATTGTTATCCAAACACAAATAATCATGAACCAAATTAATTGAAGGTAAAATATCTAGAATAAAATCACTGAATTAGTGTAATTGTCTTTAATTTTAATAAAATAATAAGTTTTACAAATCGAACTCTTTTAAACTATTTATACGCAAGAAAATTCCATTATGAAAAAAAAAAAAAAAACAAAAATATATATATAATTATTTGCTGTTGAAATACTTAAACAGATTTTTTATTATTAGGCAAGCACATTTAAACATTTAATCAATCATAAATAATAAAAAACAGATTTGTTTAATGTCTCACATTTGTTTAATATCTACAAATATAACTTTTAAAATTCATTACTATATCTATACAATTTACAATAAAAGCCTTCCGTGAATGTAGTACTGATACTTCACCTTATCATTAAGGTGAGGTATCTAGGATGTAATAACGGAGTTAGTGTCTTTTTAAATACCAATTATACCATACAATAAAAGTTCATTAACTAACCATAGTGGAATTCTGTAAGTATGGAAGAATTTATTCAATTTAAAAGTCTAAACATTTACTTTTCTAAGGAATTATTGAACATCCGTGTTAAAACAAATAGTTGATATTCATATTTAATACATAATTAAAACTTAAAATGGTCACATAGAGACTGGAAGTAGGTTTGTAAACGATAATGTAAAGAATCCTTTCAATAAAGAAAATGTACACGACAAATTTACAATAAGATTTATAGTGTGGAATTTGTCAAATATAAACGCGGCTTAAGGAAATTAGCTTTTCCAAGTAATCGGCGAATTTAAATCGCAAAACAAATAATTTCATATAATACGTATATAGTACCGTTTTTCTTGAAGGTAAATTTAATAAGATTGATTTACTTCACGGAAAAAACTAATTCTAATCTTATTCGATGTAAATTTATTGTTGTTTTATATAAAACGTGTGAACAATCATAGGTTCGATACAGTCTTTTTACGATGCTCAAAAGGGACAACAGTCATTCGTTTAAACGTCATGTGATATGGGAACGAGAATAAAGCTAATACAAAAATCGGCCGACAAATTGTGTTAGTTTTTTATCAATCAAAATTCAATTTATTTTTATACTTTTTTATTTTACATAAAATATAATATAACGGTTCTTCAGTTGTAGGTAGGTTATAGATTTTTGTCGAATTTTTCTTTTTTCTTCTGAAGCTTTTTCTATCAATTTTTCCACAACTTCAAAGTGACGTATATATGTAAAAAATAAAGTATTTTACAGAATATGTTTTTAATAAATAACTAGTTGACAAACTGAACAATTTAATAAGCATTAAATATAGACGCCATGGGTCATGCACATTTTTAAATAACTTAAATTATCAATACAGTCTCTTTTTCTTTACTTTTCTTATCTTTCTGACTTATAGAAACATAAAAGAAAAAAAAAATGTTGTTTTTTTTTTTGTTTAAAATTTATGTATTTGCATTTATATCATTCTTCAAGTTTTTTAATTATGAAAATGGGCATCGTATTCATAGTTTGGAACCAATGAAAGGTACAAATGTTGACAATACTTTGTAAATACTATTAGATACAGAAATTGACCGTATAATGTACAACTTTTCAACTATAAATTAGCAATTATAAACTTGTATTAAACATTTATTAGTTTGTATAAATAACTGTATAATAAATAGTGTAAATATTAAATATTTAATATATTTAGTGAGTTAATATATATACAAAAAACATATTTTATGTACAGCATTTATATTTTATTATAAAAATTAACTTTATATTGATTAAATATCAAAGTAACAAAAATATGTTATTTAATATAGATTTTAATAATTAGTTATATATTTTATTTATTATTCAAATTTGTTTTTCTAAATTGTTTTAAATTTAGCTTTTGAAATATGAGTTTATGATAAATTTATTCAATAAATATGTATAATAAATTTATAAACTTTTTATAATAATGAAATATTGTGATATTTAGTAATAAATGTTTATATATATTATCTATTCATTTTTGTATTGGTTCTTTAAACATTATATTTAAGATTCAAGAATACTATATAAATTGCTCATATGATATATAAAATATAATATATAAATATGTAAAGTATTTTATTTATCTGATATGCATTCTTAATAAGTGAAAATTTTAATGAATATATATTTATTAATTAATTTAGCAATTTATTAATTCACAATAATTTGATTTGGATTTATAAATGTGTACATTAACATAATGTACATAATTCAATTAAAATTGAGTAAATTATAACTTTAATTTCATTAATTGCAGTACATAAATCAAAAATACAAACAAGAAAATAAGACATGAAAAGGTTACATGAAATTCAAATTTAAGAACATGAATAGTGGTACTAGTGAGGAAGAAAGTGAATCAAATAAAAAATATGTATTCTTTTCTGATCCAAATTTCATTATCAGACGAGCAGAAACAGCCGTTGTAAGTTTTGTATTATATGTTACAAAATATATATATATATATTTTAATTAACTCTTTTACATTTAATCCTTGAATGAAAAAAAAAACAATGTTTAATCAATAGTTATTTATGTAAATATATTGTTTTTCGTTAATTTGTTAATTATTATTTTATTAATTAATGTTGTTTTCCTGTAGACATCCCATGCTCAACAATTATTCCAACTACAAAAGCAGCAAGAGCAAAGTAGAAATGCAAAAATTATAGAAAACCCCAGGAATATCAAAACATTAGAAAATTTATTAGAAAGTAACCCTGTACCACCATATCCATTTACCTTTATAACAGCTGTAAAAAGAAAACTTGCTTTGGGTGGATATCCAGCCTCTAAAAAAGTGTATGATCCTGATCAGGATGTAAAAGAAACAAACAGAAACAGCAAATATAACCCAAAAAAAGTTAATTCTAAAATGAACTACATAAAACCTCTTAAAGTTCCAGACTTAAAAATATCACCAAAGACTATAGATTATTCTTCACGAGACAGTTCCTCTGCACATGAAGACATGTCCAGAATGATGCATAAAGAAGAAAGGGTGTCTAAAAGTTCAGATAGAGTTCAACGCAAACTTGATTTTTCGATTTCTGGAGCATCTTCAATATTAAATTCTGAGGTTCAAATTGAACCTCTCAAAACACCTGATATTTCTATATGCTCTAGTCTTAATAAGAAAAAAGAACACTCAAGAGATCGTTCAAAAGAAAAAGAAAACAGGTATGATAATGAATAATTGATTATTAATGGCCAAATTATATCAATAATAACTTATTCAAAAGATGTCATTTTATTGTTATTATTTCACATGCTTAAAGTTAAACTGAATAAATCTTTATTAAAGGGTTAAACTTAAATATTTGAGAATTTATTCATAAATTCTCAAATAATATTCAAGTATTCAAATATTAATTCTAATTTCATATGTATAAATAGATCTCCCAATTAGAAACCTTGTTTAAAATAAACTTCAAATTAGATCGTTTTAAAATTAATAATAGATGTATTAATCTTATATTTTTGTAAATAATATATATTAATATGTGAATTTGTGATTTGATTATTATATACTACAAATACAGATTACAACGTTAAAAGTAGTCCAATAAAATAGTCTGACAAAATAATTTCATCTAGAGTTTGACTAATTTCTTAATTGAGCAAGATTATGATTACACATATACTTCATTAGAATCATGTATTTTTCTTTAATCAGGGTATAAATATAATAAATATACATTTATGTTTAAATTATACATTAATGATGTTGATTGTCCAGACCAATTAAGTAAAATTAAAATATATGAATTATAATTTTTTTGAAGTTGCCAAAATACAGATTTATTTGTATTACTAATCATATATTAACTGAACTGACAATAACCATTTAATTAGTATTTGAGCAGTAAAAGATACTACATTAAAAACAACAGGTGAGAAAAGCATCATGTTTACAAAAAAGCATGAGAGTTGGTCAAAAGATGCTAAAACTAGTCAAATTTAGTCGAAAGATGCTGTTTTAACAAATGTTATTATTATGCACATTAATTATACAAAAATTTATTAAAATAATTAGTTTAATGTCACAAAATGTATTGTTGATACATTAAATTTCAATTTAAAAAATCACTTAAAACTTAAGTTTTTTACAATACATATATGGAAAATATTGTTTTTTATACCTCTTTAACAGGTCAAAAATGTTCAATTAAGAAAAAAATGTTAATTTTCTACCCATTGTGTCTCCATTCTTACTTCTGGTATGAATTTCTGTATGTTTTAAATAGCCATGACAAATAGGATTCACATTACAATTGTTATGTAAGATATTGTTATTTTCAATAATTTGTTTTTTTTTATTTATTATATTTCATAAGTTACGTTTAAAATGTATACAGTTAATAAACGCATTAATTAATTAATAAAAAAAGGTCAAAAGTTTTACTAATTAATCAAAAATTAATTATTTCACTCATATTAATATGTAAAAAATAATGTTTAATGGTAAAAAAAGGTTATTATTTTTTTATACGCTTTTGTTTTATTGTATAAATTTTTTATATGACTAAAACACTCCAATCAAAACTTTATTTATCAATTTTATATATATATATTTCTGACTCCATATTATCTACATAAAGTTAAATATCAGTGTATCTATTGATACTTTGAGATATTACGTAAGGTTGGAAAGAAAGTATTTATTGAAAACAGATTTTAATTAAAACAAATTTAACATTTATTAGCTAAATATATATAAACATTTATATAATGACCTTCATTTATGATAACATTCTCCCATCTTTTGGGCAGAATCTATTGAGATTCTGCCCAAGCAGGGGATTGCCCTGCTTTTAAAAATTAGGTGACTCTGAATCAAAGAAACTTAAAATAGTATTTTCAAGTTCATTTTTTAAAAATGTTTTTCCAGAAAGAAAGTGCTAAAGGGCTTGAAAAAGATGATAATCAAATGGTGCAATATCAGGGTTGTAGCTTAGATGAGAAATAATTTCCCACTTTAAGACTTTCAATTTTTCACGGGTATTCCTAGCTATTTGTGGTTTTGCATTATCTTGTTGCAAGATTACCCCTCGACCATTGGTCAAATCAGACATTTTTCAACCAATTTAGAGTGAAGTCAGTCCAATTGCTGACAATAAATTTGAGCAGTTATTGCTTGATACATATACAAAAGTTCAAAATACACAATGTCTCACATATCCTACCAAACACAAAAGAATTTTTTGGGTGAAGTCAAGGTTTAGGAGTTAGAATAGGTTGTTGACCTGAGCTTAACCACTGTTTTCTTCACTCAGTATTAATATTAAGAGGCCACTTTTTGTCCCTAATAACAATACATTTAATAAAAACATCCAGTTTTAATCAATCCAATAATGAAGTACAGATGGTAACATGTTGAAGTTTTTGTTCTGTCTTTAAATAATGGGGAACCTAAATCCCACGCTTATTGACCTTGCCTAGTTTTCAGAGATGATTCAATATAGTGATATGGGTAGTGCTCAATATTTTGGGCATTTCCCGACTTAAAAGTTTTGAATCTGATTCCACTAAAGGGTATAGCCGGATAAGAATGTGAAATCTGCCCCGCATAAAAAAAATTCGAAAGAGAACATCTGAAAAGTCATATTTTAATTCTTTCAGATTTTTTGAGTTTTTATTTTGCATTTAAAAGCGAAGGAAGAGATTTTTTTAATTATTTTTTTTTACAATTATTTCTTAACAAAAATTCTGAAAAAAAATCAAGTATACGTGGGATAGCCAAAATATTCTTCTTTAATTTTTTCATAATTTTTTGGCGTGAAATTCAAACGTAAAAAAATACTAACGTTTTCAACAAAATTTTTTCTATGATAGAATAGTAGAACTATCCTCATATTTTTACTGTAAATGTATAATGTCAAAATACACAACATATATTTTTAAGATTTTTTTATGTTATGAGAGCCATCTTTAAAAATAAAAAACTGTCTTTTTTTCATTATTTTCATTTAAATATCACGCCAAAAAACTGAAATTATGAAAATTATTGAAAATGTATTTTTTTCACATGAAAATACATAACATATATTTCTGTCTAATTTTTTCAAATTGTGAAATCCGGCTCTAAACATAAAAATCCACTTTTTTGTTATTTTCATTCTAATGTCACGCTCCAAAATTTCTCCGGATTACAAAATAAATAATGATAAAATGCTTTTAAAATTATATTACAATATAATATTTCGAACGCTCATTTATTCAGAAATACTACTATTAAAAGCATTTTAATAGTGGACATCGTTACGATTTTTATCTACATATACTCTTGGTCCTTTTAAGGCGAAGAATTTTGAATTCTGATTGTTTGCGGGGATTTTGGCGTACGTGCCAGAATACGCGAGTCTCATCAAACCTCGATTTTTCCCTTAAACGAATTTTGATTTTATTTTCCAATTTTTGGAAATAATAACGCGCGTGTGTCATGCTTCGATAATAAATTTCTAATCGTTTTTGTTGTTGTTATTACAAGAGAAAGTTCACTTGGTTTATTTCCAATTAACATAAATTAATTTAAGTTATTATTTAAGTGAATGTTTAATGTTATAAGTTTAAAATAAAAGATGGAGGAAGAATGCCAGGCAAATATTGCCATATAATACAAAAATAGTAATTCAATAGCTGTGTTTTATTTTATATTCATTTGAACCATTTTATGACTAAAATTACGTTATTCAGTCATTAAAATGTTTTGTGTTTATAAAAGGGTTGTTCAATGAGTGTTGGTTGAACTATTTCTGTTTAGATATCTCATAAAAAATATCATTTTTGGACTTTTGCAGAAAACATCACTGAATAAAAGCTTTATTTCTTTATAATTAGTTACAATATTTATAATTATTAAATCCATTAAATTAATATGATGCAAATTCAAGAGCACGTTTATTTATTTTAAATAAATTTCAAATTTTTAAAAAAAGCTTTTATTTGTTTTAATATTTTTTTTAAGTTCTATATC
>JABFOX010000729.1:0-15203 GCA_022817665.1 Axea sp. ZL-2020
AAAATTATTATAGTTAACGAGTTTTGTACAGAATAGAACTAGGAGCTCACTAATACAACAAGATGCAATAAGAGAGTTCGAATTCAAGTGATTATAGGTCACGAACATCTTAATAAGCAATCTATTTGAATGCAGTTGGTGTGGCTGACATCCAAAGAAAGCACTACTCGCACTATATATTATTTCAGTTCATTTGTCTTTCGAGATAAGAAGATGTCTGTTGATCCATTTGATCCAGAGGTTAAAACTATAAGTATATATTAAAATTTTCCAATTAATTAAAATATTTTTAAATATTACATGATGTATTTGATCATATATCACTGTGAACTTTGGTAATTATTGTTTCTTGAGATATTTCCCATTTTATACGAGACTGGTTTACCATGTATTATTGCTCGTAGTTATAAAGCAGTTGTTCAAATAAATTCAGATTGTACGTAAAATAATAATAATAACATATCAGTTATTTGAATGCCAGATGAAGGATTTATTTTGTAAAACCTATTAAATATTTTATAGTGCCGGTTTATAATTTTGTACACCTTTTGGAATTCCAACACTTGAAAAAAATTTAAGATATTCCTTCTGTCGAAGTGACAATCTTATTTACACATTTAATCTATTATGTGGATTATTCTATATATTTTGCAAGTTTTATTCTGTATCTTATGTAAATTACGGTGGGGGGGGACAATACATATGTTTGGTCTTCATGATTTCGTTGGTTTCAAATAATTCTGACTACTTTTTATGAAGAATAAAAATTGTTTTTGGAATGACGGTGCTAATATACTCAATGTTATATGGGCATAACATTGTTATGTCATAAATGTTAGGTTCGATAAATTGAACAGAGACCAGATTTAGATTTTAGCAATTTATTTACCGTAAATGTAAAAAATAGGACATATCATATATCAAAATATAATTATATAAATATAATGATTTTACATCTGAAGGGAAAAATACAAATCAAATTGTACGACTGGAGAAAAATAGCTAGAACAAGAAAAATACAATTGTTCGGTATAGTCCGTATGTGGTAGCTGGTGCTCTTAGGAGAAGACGTCCGATTGTCCTATGCCCAAGTTATCCATCTTAGGAGCGGGTGATTGAACCAGCTTTATTCAGAATTGGGTATATTTTAAATTTTAGCAGGCTCACTGCAACCGGAGACAGAAAAAGTTAGATTCGAAGCTCGAAAGAAGGAATAACTTGTCGAGATTACGTTGTTCCTTTATTGGTGTTTGATCTATGTCGAATTTTCTCCAATTTCCGTTTCTTCGCCAATCAAAACTGACGGTATCCTGGGTGTATTCGAGCATATTTTTATATTATTTTAGTGCATGTTTAGGTTTCTAAAATTGGAAGAATGTTGAAATTAATATTTAATAACCTTTTGTCAGTTCTAATACGAGGTAAGATGTAATCTTCAATTATTAGCACAGTCAATTCTTAATGTGATTGTTTTAAAAAAAATGTTTGAATTTTTGAAACATAAAAAATATCGTACAATATAAAACATAAGCAATGATCATCTGTTTGTAAGTAGATCATTGGTGTGTTTGTGTATATTATTTTAATAATCAATAATTATACCTAAATTAAAATGTGAATCAAAGCGTGAGAAAAATTGACTTGTTACGTTAAAAAGTGATAAATTTCGATTCTTCTATATACTTGTATATACATAATACGATGATTCTATATACTGTTGAAAATAGACCTTTTAGTCAATTTGATATATATTGTCATACATTTATGACTGCATAATTATTTTTTGTCATTCGAAACAAACTCCAATAAATTTAATTTAAATAATTCTGTTCTACTGTTACAATTAAAACGAACAAAGAAAATGCAGTTCAATGAAATTTAAGATTTATTATTCAAACAGCGTTATAAAACTATCAGAAAATACATTACAGTTTAATTTTATTATTAATAACTTGTAATAAACATAAAATAACTTTATTTGTTATATTTCATGAAACGCTACATTATACCAAATACAATATTTTACTTTTTTATATAATTGATAATTAATTTAAAGTCAATATCATTTTCTCTCAACGTCTTAATTTGGTTTCATCAACTCAAGATTCAAACTTTATTGAGTTTAGACAAAAACTCATACAGTTTATCGTAGATTTTTTGCATCTTTCATGGTCTTCTAGATTTCAAACTAAACTAATATTATTCGTATCCTTACTGAACTAAGGGGAACTCATAAAAACAACACGACCTTTAGAGAGATTGCATCAGAATGAATGAATAATTTGAATTTCTCAGTACTTTTTGAAATTTTTTAATTTTGTGTTTTTTAGAATATTTTCCAAATTAGTGATATAATACATTAATATGATAGTTTTGTTTTTACTTTATTAATTGTAATGTAATGCTTTGTATTCTACTAAAAAATAATGTATATTTGCTTACGTTACAATTTTACATTGTTTACTGAAATAATGCATTGAAAAGCATAATTAATAGTAATTGTGAAAAAATAATTCTCTCAGTTATATGGATCATAGAAAATTGATTCGTGGTTAGTTGATATTGGATTAATATCTAGATAACTGTACACATATTAAGACAATTTGAATAATATTTAGATGTTAATCAAACATTATTTAGGCAAAAATCATTTTACTCGTGATTCTGAAATAAATATATCCAGACATTACTCGGACGATTTATGTCACGCGAGTTATTATCACAACTATTTTGTGTTGAATAAAGTAACTCTGAAAATACTTTAAAACTACTGTCTGAAGTAATTAATTTAACTGAACGTTATCAGGCGTTTAAACTATCATCACTGTCCTAATCTATCTACATTCACTGTAACAAGTACCTGGAAGTGTTAAATAAAACATAAAAAACTTCATTTATTCATGACAATATAGGGTATCTTTCAAGATATTTTTCATCAAATACAATGAAAGTATACTTTCGTATTCAATATAAATAATAACAATATAGCTAATATATAAATAATAAAGAACTATATATCAGTCATAATGTCCTGAATGGACTTCTCTTGAATCAACCTTCTAATAGTTATGATGAATGTCAATTACGATTTTTTTCATTTTAAAGTTATTTTTATAACAATCAATAATGGTTATTGCTTTCACATGTAATTATTTTTTGTTGCGGAATTAAATAATTATAGTAATGTGCATTTTTTTATATTTACATTTTCTGAATAATAAAATATGCCTGATATCATAATGGAATAAGTAGACAATTCATACAAGTACAAAATGACACATATGAAAATAAAGATTAGTTATATCTCAAAAAAATTAACAATGCCAGTGTTATCCAAAATATTATTATAAATAATGATAATAATAATAATAATAATAATAATGATAATAATAATAATAATAATAATAATAATAATAATAATAATAATAATAATAATAATAATAATAATAATAATAATAATAATATAATAATGATATGGTAATAAAAATAGTAGTAATAAGAATACAGAATTTTCATATATAGTCTATTTTATATGAATCTACATATAGTAATATTTCAATATATCTTTAGATAAATATTACGATCAATGACAAATATGAGCATTTCTTTACAACCATATGTTTAATATTAATTAATTATTTTCGATTGCTGATTAAAGCAGCATATAAACTAATGTACTTTCCCTGCTTATTATATAATATGGTTGACGTCATTCAGTTCGTAAAAAAGGTTGTATGACTCAGAAATAATTTGCATAAAAGAAAGGGATTTATAGCAACAGAAAAAAAAGAATTATAAAGGAAACGAGGATAGAAAAGTCACAACGATTTCGAAAAGGACTTGGAAAATTATGAATGATGATATATTGTACTTCTATTCTGCTGTTAAACTTGCGGAAATCAAAAAAGAAAATTATTCCAACGTAGCGACAATATGAGAATTAAAAAAAAAAAAAGACTGGTAGACTAAAAATAAAACAACAGTCGAAAAAATAAGATAAAAATAGAACTTGAAACGTAAAATACGCTTTACGATTAGATAATAAATTATATTTATGGTGTTTATAATACGATTCAAAGATTACTGGAGAGAAAAATTAAGCAATTTCTTCAATCTACCTTAAAGTTATATAAATTTTACTTATTTACTACAACGAGGATTCTAGTCAAAAGCACACTAAAGATTGCATTTTTCAATGCATATAAGTTACAAGGTTGTAATCAATATTGTAACATTTCAAATTTAATATTACTAATAAAAAAAATATATATATATATATGTATAAAATTTTCTATTTTTTTTTTTTTTTCTAACAATAATTGTAGTGACTAAACTAAAAATCATTTATCTTCTAAAAGTTTTCAATTTTGATATCAGGCAATTTATAAGCCTCAATTAAAGGCACGCGTTTATATCAAAATGCATGTAAATGACAAGCAAAACAGCTATTTTTAGAACTAATATAAATATAAAGCTCTGGAATGTCAAAATCAAACTATTCTAGAAGTAAAATTTAATGTTAATGAACTTCAAAAAACTTGATAAGTTAAAAATAAATCATTATTAATTCTCTCAAGTAAAATTACTTTAAATGTATGAAACTTCTTTTCAGAAAGAATTTCGAGACTAACAAAATTGTTTGTCTTAAACTAATGTTCATAAAATAATTTTTTATTTTTTTTGTTATAAAAATTCACTCATATTCACATACTCAAATTAACAAAATTTAATTTCTTTCCTACAAAACAAAAAAAAAAAAAAACTTAAATTATGAAAAATAAAAAACAAAATATACTATTTTTATTTAAATAAAAATTACTATTATTTTTATTTTTTATAAAAAAAATAAAAAAAAAAAAAAAAAAACCTGTTTATGAATGAAAGCTGATCTTAATATAAATAATACGAGTATAAATGTATGTATCAAGCGAACAATTTTTATTTGTATAATAATAACTCGCAAGCTTTGCAGAACTAAAACTAATGTTTGTTCTCTGCTATTCCTTTTGTCAATAAAATTCTTGTAACTTAGCATTTGAGAACGGTATTTATGAATGAAAACCAATCATTAATAGTGCAATTTTTGTTAGTTCCTACACGATGTAACACTTTTAAAAATATAAATTTACTTTTTTAATATTAATTTATTAAGATTATCGTTTATCTCATTTTATCATTTTGCTTTTTGTTTTCGATGGAAGGATACTCGTTCTTTATTGTGTTTTTTACTTGACTTTTGAATAAAATAAAATAAAATAAAATAAAAATGAAATTTCAAATTTAAGTTTTAATACACGTAATTTCCCATTGACGTTTCATCCCTTTTATTACTTTTTACCCAAAATGTCTTACAAGCAAGTTCGGATTAACATTTGTGAAAAACTTATTTACTTTTGACTAAAGTAAAATAATTTACTTTTATGATTAATAATTAAAGGATTTGTTATTATTTCTTTCATATGTAAAATTTAACTTTTTTGCCACCAATAAAAAGATTTAAATTTTATATCATATATTTTTTAAAGATATTTTTACTTGACTTTTAAATAAAATAAAATGAAATTTAAAAATATCACTACATATAATTTTTCACTGACGTTCGGTCACTTATATTACATTTACCCAAAATGTTTGTGCAAGGAAAAAGTTTAGATTAAAATTTTTGAGAAGCTTATTTACTTTTAGCAAAAACAAAATAATTTATTTTTATAGTTAAAAATTTAACAAAATTATAATTTATTTATTTTAAATTTATAATGTAAGTTTTTTGCCATCAATAAAAAGATGCTTTATCATTATGTATTTTTACAAAGTACTTTTACTTGACTTTTAAATTAAATAAGATAAAATAAATTTTTTAATTTTAAATTTTTATATAAAATTCCTCTTTGTCTTTTCATTACTTATATTACATCTTACTCAAAATGTTCATTCAAGAAACATGTTTGGATTAAAATTGTTAAGAAATTTATTTTTTCTTGGTTAAAGCAAAGTAATTCATTTCTACTATGAATAATTTGATGAATTTATCATTCTTTTAAATTTATAATTTATTATTTTTTTCATTATTAGAAAAATGTTCATTCTTTATTATAAACTTAATTTTCTTTTCATTTATTTAATATTTATACTATATTATACAAACTTTTACTTGGCTTTTAAATAAAATAACATTTAAAATGTTGATACATAATTTCTTCACTCAAATCATACCTCACCCAAAACGTTCTTATGAAAAAGTTTAAATTACAATTTTTGGCAAATTTATTCACTCAGTTAAATAAGTTTATTTTTACAAATAATAATTTGACAAATTTATCATTCTTTCAAATTTATAATTTAGTATTTTTTCCATAATTAGACAAATTTTCATTCTTTATTATGCATTTAAAAAACTCTTTATTTGTTTAATAATTATACTATTTTAAACTAACTTTTACTTGACTTCCAACTCAAATAAAATTACAATTTTTTATACGCAATTTCTTTACTTATATCATTGAGATAACTTCAGTTTAAAGCAAACGAACTTTTACAATAATCTGATGAATTTATCATTCTTTCCAACTTGCAATTCAGCCTTTATCCATTTTTACAAAAATATTCCTTCTTTATTATGTATGTTCTTCACAAACAAAAAAAGAAAACAACGAAAAAACTACTTCTTTAACATTTATACTATTTCATACAAACTTACTCATCTTTCAAATAAAATACAATTTAAATTTTCCCGCCGGCATTTCTGCCATTTACCACCTTTCAAACAGTAAATCACCAAACGATTGATTCCAAAGCCATTAAAGCCAAAGTGCCCTCGAGAAATGACAATCGCTCTTTACCAAAACCAATTCACAACCCGAACGACGTTCTTAAACGTTCACGAGTCGCCGAGAAGTCCTTCTCCTCGTTCGAAGCAAAGGAAAACAAGCCCCACTGACGGGCACTTGGCTGAATCAAAGGCGAATTTCATTCACCCCAAATTCCCCGCTTTCACTTTCCATCCCTTTATACCGAATTTCCGTTACCGGACCCTCACCCCTCCCCTGCTGCATGTTCTTGCATTAAAGAGAGTAAAGCGGTCTTAAAAAGCAGCAGCCATGATAAGAAAAATGGCGCCAACTACAAATTGCTATTAAACACCAATTAACGCGTCTTTTTCCTCCCCGCAAAGCCCGTCGTTCCGCGCGAAAAACCGGCTCGAGCCGTCGTCCGCCTCGCCGCGCTTCGGCTCAAGACGCCGGCAAACGGGACGAACCGCCACGGCGACACGAAAGCGCTCCGATTTTAAGGTTAAACCGAGTCGGGCATTTTGAAACTGACGCGAGGGGAGGAAGCGAATTGATCCCGCAAACACGTTACGAAATCCCAAGGCACGGATGTCGCCGGGAGGGCTGCGGAGGGGGAGGGACGAACCAAAGGATAAACAAACCATTTTGATGATGAGCTTCTGGTCGACACTGAATTGCTCGTTCGTGCCATCGGCGCCTTCGTTCTTGTGTTCGGGATCCCAGATCTCCTGCGCGCTCCCGCCTTTGAGGACAATTCCTGCGCCCACAAATAACAACACGTTAAATGCCACGCCCCAGCCGCACTTCCCGCGGTAAAGGAACGTTGGAGGGCGGCCCGTCACAATGGCCGAACGTCTGCCGGCGTCTCGCGACAAGCGCACCGCCATTCGGCAAAGACTCATTTTTACGAAAGTAGCGACCCGCGGCCGAAAATAAGCGCGCCGCGCTTCGGCCCGCGACCCCAGCTTGGATATTTACCGTAAAGATACTCCTCAGCCATGTCGATTGGAAGATGTAATTTGGATATCGTCTGCGTGAAAGAAGCTGCGACCTTGCGTGCGCCTGTCGTGTTAGTAGGAGAGAAACGCGACAATGAGACGGGAGTCGACGCGCGCATTCGTACTATACAGCGAGTCTCACCAGCGAGCGGGCTTGCAACGCGCTCGACCGAAAATCCCTGCGGCGGCGACATGGCTGCCAACGTTTTGACGGTCGAGCGCGGGCTTTTCGAATGGCGGAATCTTTCTGATGGGTGCGGGTGGCGATGGGCGTTTAAAACATGATACAAAAAGCAACGGCTTTTCGAAACGTTGATATTGAGAAATTTATTTTTTGTTTAAACGAAATAAAATGAATCTGTTAAACCTGAAGTTGAACGAATTTAATTAAATTAAATTGAAGATGGATGCAATGTTTGATAATGGCCGAAGCAAAGCAATATCCAATTGAGTTAAAAAATTAAAAACGTGTTTGTATAAATTGATATAAAGAAAAAATGAAATGTAAGAAACATGATTCAAATAGAGTTAAATAGTCATTTTCAATACTCATTGAATCTTCAATTAGTACTCAAACTATTTCTTTTGTAGTACAATGTTAAAAAAACAACTTTAAAGTTGTATTACGAATGTTTTCATGGAGTTAGTGTATTCGTAAATATAAATGGTATCACAAATTATACTGTCATAAAATGACCACAGCTAAATTTTATGAGTGTGGGAAATTTTAATCAGCTTACAAATTATACTTCTAATTAAATATGTCGATGTAATTTGTGAACTATGAATTTTTATAAAATATATCCGCGTGTTAAAAAAATATAAAAAGATAAAAAATTTTAGACTTATAAATTAGATACATTCTTCCAAACTTACAGAATTTTACTCTGGACATTTAATAAAAATGTAATGTATTATATCATTTATCATATGATTTAAATTTAAATGATTTATTTAAAAAGACACTAACTCCGTGAATACATCTCTGATACTTCACTTTAATACATTTTTCACAAACTAACCAGAGTGCAGTTTTCTGCTTATCGAGAATAAAATATAATATAAATATGAAAAATTAACAATTCCTTAAATAAAAATGCCTAAAATTCACAAAAAAATTGAACTCTGATTATTAAACTGAGGTACGAAATTAATGATTTTTTAAATAAAGATTATATTACACATTGTGTTATCATCAATTGATTAGAACGAAATTCTGAAGGCACGGCAGAATTTATTTAACTAATTTCAACTAAATAAAAAGTCTAAACTTTTTAAAACTACAGTTTCTATGCGAGCATACAATATAAGCTGCAGTTTATTAAATATATCCGCATATTTCATTAAAAGTGTTGGACTGTAAGATAAATAAATTGTTCTGCACTTACAGAATTCCATTTTGGTTAGTTTATGATAATATAATGTTTAATACCATTTATATTTAATAAGACATTAACTCCGTGATAGCATCCGTGATACATGACTTTAAATTCAAAAATATACCGAAAATATGCCTTACCGAAACCGTTTCTCATTTTTTCATTAATTGTTCATCACAGGAATAGCATTAATGTTATGCGTACGTAACCTTGGCTCTAGTGAAATCGGTATCACAGATTTCGAGTTAAGTAGGATATCAAAACACTTATGTTTTACTCGAAAAATGATTCAATCTTTTAAAAAATTGTAAAGAAATTATTATTTCGGAATAATTATAATTAATTGCTTATAAGTTGAACGTGTGTTTTCAAGTAATTTATACAACTGAAAGTCGATTAGAGTGAGAAGTCGAAAATGCCATTGATATTTATCGATAGTTTGAAATATCGATGTAGTAACACACATCCCTAGTATCTTGTCGACGTTCTCCTTCAACGAATGTTCTTGTCCGCCATTGTATCGCGTGCGTTATTGTTGAGGTAGAAACTTATTGAGTTAGTACATCACTTAGAAGAAAAGATTAAGCAAGCAAGGATAACCTCATATTTGCAATGAACCAGTCGCGGAATTTTACGTCTCTACTCAATCCTAGTTATCTACAGAATGCACAAAGTACTGTATCAACGAATGCGGCGGCAGCAGCTGCGGCTGCTGCGGCTGCAGCGGTATCTGCAGCAATTGCCAATGGAACACCATTCAACACTAATTCAAATTCACCAACTGGAAGAAAACGGGATGCTCCAGAAGGTAAATTTTCTAAAACTCTAATTGGAGTTTTGCTTTCATCATTTGTTTTCTATGTATTATTTTGTTCGCTTTTATTTTTTACATCCTTGTAAAAAAAGTATTAATGCATCTGCTTATTGTTATTAAATTTATATTATTACAAGAATTAATGGTAATGAAAATTTTACAAATTAATTATTTGTAATAATTAAACAGCAGAAGAGTTATATATGTTTTGTTTTGCTTGTTTGTTTATTTCTATTTAAACATTTATTGTGATTAATTACAAAAATATAAAAGCACAAAATATCATTGTAATTATTTAGAAAATTTATAAAACTCTAATATATATTCCAAATCACATACAATATATGTACAATATATATTGTACAATTATTTTGTATCATTTTGATAAATTAATAAATATATGTATTAGAATATATGCATTTTATATAATAATTTTTAAAAATACATAATTTTCATTTTTTAAATATTTAAAATCTATTTAATTTTCAAATGATAAAAATGTTCATTTTTGTTTAATAAATAACAACTATTAAATTGTATAAATTAAATTATTTATTCATTATTTGTGTTATATTTTTAATGTCATTATTTTTTATATATAGTTGGAAAAAATTTCTCAATAAATCCTTCAGTAAAGGATGATTTATAGTGATGGATAAAACTATTACACAGTAAGACTAATTTTTTGCAGTATTAATAACTTCAAAAAATAATCATGGAATAAAATATAATTAGAAATTAATTAAATTAAAAATATTTTAAGAAATTTATTAAATAAATACATAAAGGAATAAAATTTTTTTCACATTTTTGATAAAATGGTTTAACTTTAGAATAATTTTTAATCGTGTTGTGATAATATTCCATTGTACACTTTATGCTTATATTTAATGATATTCTATTGCTCACATATAGTTTATATACATGATATAGATATGCTTTAAGTAAATTAAAGTTCATTTTGCATTAATATTATGGTCATGTGTTAGAGTCATTGTTGCACTTTCTTTTATAAAATTATTAATTTATTTATATTTATTCGATATAACGAAGCTTATGGTTTTAATACATTAAGTAATATTGTTATTACTGCTGTCTTAGTATATTATTGATTCTTTGATTTTATTGCTTTACACTGTATATATAAATATACATACGTCTTAAATGTGTGATTGTATTATGTTTAAACATTAAAATTGTATTTTATAATAGTACAATTTATTGTACATACAATATGTGCATGAAATTATATTTATAATTTAACAGAGAAATAGAATCTAAAACAATGGCGATCAATAATTTTATTCTTACTGACTATAACAATTTACTTTATATATAAAGCAACTAGAAAATCAATTTGAAATATAAGCATTAATTTAATGTACATGAAGTTGTTATATTCAAAGTTTACATTATATATTATTTTTTATTAAAATGTGAACAAAAGATATAAATCTAACCAACATTGTGTAATAGTAGATTTAACTCTTTTTGTAATAATATTTTATTTGTTGTTTGTTATATGTTGAATGTGTAATATGTTATATAGGTGAAAGTAAAACAGAGAAAGAAAGTAAAGAAGAACGTAAGAAGAGGAGAAAGACTCGTTGGGGTGGAAGTGAACATGACAAAACATTTATACCAGGAATGCCAACAGTTTTACCAACTAATCTAACACCCGAACAGGAAAAAGCTTATCTGTGTAAGTAACAACTCGATTTTAATTAACATAATTTTTAAGCACTTTACTTTATGTATATATTCTCTATCTATATTTATACTTTAGGATATAATTTAATGTATACGATCATTTATCATTTCATTTGTGTAATTTATTCCCTTTTAAACTTAATTCATAGAACTTATAACAATGTAAGTATCAATCATATTCAAATTAAAAAAATATTTATTTAAGATAAAAGTAAGAAAAAAAGAAAACATATAACAATAAAATCTCTGAAAGGTAAGATAAAAGAACAATACTAAAAAGAAAAGACCAAAGTTTTTTTTTGGCACGTCCTTTACACAAACACAGTTCCACCATTCAATAAAAGAGGAATTAATCTTTTATAAACAAATGTATCAACTTCGTTAATTTATTGACAATGTCTAACTGTTGGGGTTTCTGCCCCCTCTAACCCGTTGGTTTTCAGTTCAACTGCAAATTGAGGAAATCAGCCGGAAACTGCGCACAGGAGATCTTGGAATCCCTATAAACCCTGAGGAAAGGTTTGAATGCAATCTTACATACCAAAAATGACTGTTACAATTACCACAATATCTACCTATCTACTGATCATTCAGCCGCCCACAACTGACAGTGGTTTAAAGATTTCTAAACGGAAATTGTTATTGGAATAATCGATGTCCAATCAATTAACTGACAGGGCTAGCTCCGAAAGCCCAGATGCATCACAGAAGATCAATTTTCAATAATATTGGTTTGATCTAATCAATTTATTTTTATTAAACCGTATTCTATTAAACACTGCTAATACGATTTTCGCGTGATTCATACTTCATTATCTTTCTTATTTTCTTTTCTTTTTCTTTCTTTTCTTCTTTTCTTTACTATTTGCCTCACAATCATAATAAAAAATCAATGTCACTTAATCTATTTGATGCATGTCGTTAATTAGCAGTGATTAAGGAGCAACACATTTTTGTATCTAAGTGTTAGCAACAAAGCGTGTCAGAGGTAAAGTACCTCATCAAACATTCTCGCGATCACAAGCTACCATGAAACAAAGCACAATGACAAATTGCAGGTTGACCGTACAAATAAAAACAATTATTTTGATTTAAACAATTAATAACAGACAATGACAAATAATGAACATTAATCATGCATTAGCTATACCAATCGATCTAACGTTACTTTCAGGTACAACTTAAAACGAATCTAATCCTTGTTTCTTAATCAAGAATTTATTCCAATAGGTTTAACTGGTTTGATTATAGCCGGATGCGTATTTATCTTTAATGATTCTAATTGTTCTACTATCGTTTAGTATAACATTACTACAAATTTACTAATCTAATTAGAACAAATTGTTATTCCTTAATAATCACAGGATTTATCTCTCTTAGCAGCCGACATCATATCCATTTACGCAGTGCACTATTTTGTGCAGCCATCCAGTGGTTTTCTACAGTTTTTGTTTATTAACGATAATGAACTTTTATCAATAAAGAATAACTCAAAACATTTTTGAAAACACATTTTTTCATGTATTTAATTGACGCGGGTATTCGAAACCCATAGTATTTCATATTCAATTCCTTTTCTTCGCGGTTGAAATTGTCATTGATACACGAATATGGATATGATGTTTTTGGTGTTGATTCGTAGCAAATTGAAATATAATCTTTAAAAATTTTATTCATATAATTTTAAATACAAAAAGCAAATTGTACAACAAATTTATTGGTCTCTTTTAGTAATGATTTTATTCTATGGGATTCGAATGTACCTTCTAGGACAAACGTATGTTCTGAAAAAAATAGCATACGAATTTCCTATTAAGCGTCTGATTTTTAATCATTGAATTATTTCTTATCAATTCAAAATCTTGCGGTTGATTAATAACATCTCTTGTGTATTAATAATTTTTGTATGAGAAAGTTATTACGTTTACAATACCATAGGTTCTTACCGAATTTGAAATTTACATTAATAACACTACTTTTACCATTACAGAAAATATTTAGCTTAAAAATCAAGTGATTCATTATTCAATTGCATAAATTTAATTTTAAATGCTATTAGAGATATAAATCTTTGGCAAATACACTGAAAACAATTAGATCGATTTGAAAGTGAAGAATTAGTTGCACGAAGATTTGATATGTTTATTTATATTTTTTTTCACAAATTATTTGGGATATATTAAATCTTATAAATTAAAAAAGTCAAATTTAAATGATTGTACAAATTTATTGTAGAGTCAGGTCGCTTGTAATAAGCTAGTACCATCTTTTTCTGAATGAATGTTTTGATATTAAACTTTTTTTTCAGATCACCTTCTCCTGAGCCGATATACAGCAGTGATGGCAAACGCTTGAATACAAGAGAATATCGTACACGAAGAAAATTAGAAGAAGAAAGACACAACCTTATTCAGAAGATACTAAAAATCAATCCTGATTTCAAACCACCACCAGATTATAAGTATGTGTCTTATAATATTATGTTTTTTTTATGTTTTACAATTTGGTTGTATTTCTCATTCATAGTTATAAATTACATATGTCACCTATAATTCAAGGTAATGGTTATGTTTTTTAATCAAATATGACTGCTTGTTTATAATTTTCCAATATTATGTATTACCAAATTTTCAAGTATAAAACTTATTTACATTAAATAATAATTAATAATATGCAATAATGTTTAATAGTACAATATTATATACATTAGATATTATGGATATTTAAAAAAAGTTGTATTATAGTAAATAATAGTTTGTTTTTTCAGTTTTCATGGATTTTTAAATTATTGTAAAATTAGTTCATAGTTATTTTTTGTTTATAAAAGTTTCTAGTGTTTATTTAAGATTGTATAAATTTTTATAAATTCCGAGTATAATTAATAAGCATTAGAATTTATTATTTATAAATGTAATTTATCCACTGAGTCAGAAGAATAATGAAGAATTATAAAAATCCAGTTTTATAAATGAACATATTATTTCAATTAAATATTAAAATAGTGTATAGTTTTTAATGTTATACATATTTAATTTTTCATTTATCATTTTAAATAATTTGTATCTATAATTATAATTTAAAGTTGTGTAAAAATAAAAAAAATTGTATAACATTTATTTAAAATGTTGATAATTGATTATAAATAAATTACTATTAAATTATGAGTGCTTATATAATTAATTATTATTTCAGACCTCCAATAATTCGTGTTCATGATAAAGTTATGATTCCACAAGAAGAACACCCTGATATTAACTTCGTTGGCTTGCTTATTGGACCACGTGGTAACACATTAAAATGTAAGTTATTATATTACTTAGTAAACATTCTAAGCCTTCATAATAATAATAACAACAACGACAATAATAATAATAATAATAATTATTATTATTATTATAATTATATATATTATACTTTTTATATAATATATATTATGTGTTATAGCAATGGAAAAAGAAACTGGTGCTAAAATTATAATTCGAGGTAAAGGTAGTGTTAAAGAAGGAAAAGTTGG
>JABFOX010000730.1:0-15202 GCA_022817665.1 Axea sp. ZL-2020
TACTTTTCAGTATGAATATACTATTTCAGTTTAAGTTTTATTTTTAATTTAGAGCTTATTTTATGCAGATGTCATATATTTCATTTAAATAAATGTAAATAAAACTTCTATTGTTATTTCATATGTAAAATTATTAATCAACTTAACAAAGGATTAGTTTTGTTAATTTTGATATACATTTATATATTAACCAAACTAAGAATTTAGTTTGTAGTTAGTTTGGTCATTTTTTTCTATAAATAAACGAACGAAACTAACAAATTGTTAATTTGGTTAGTTTGGATATTTATATAAAATGTAAATTGAAACTTTATTTATACTGCATAATAAAATTCAAAAAGCCCGCAAATTCGTCTGTTGTGATTGGTCCGCTACTTCCGTAGTACGTAACTTCAAACTGTAAGTTGACGCAGCCAACTTCAAGCAAGACGACCTACAGTAAGTTCAACTTTAAGACCATGTATCACGGATGCTTTCACGGAGTTAGTGTCTTGTTTAATACAAATAGTACCACATATTATATTGCCATAAACTAATAACAGCTAAATTGTCTAAGTATGGGAGAATTTATTTAATTCAAACATTTAAACCTTTTATTACATGTGCGGATGTATTTCGAAAAATACGATTTTTTTGTCGTCTGCTCTCATAGAGGATCTATTTTTCGAAATACATCCGCACATATGATAAAAGGTTTAAATATTTGAATTAAATAAACCCTCCCATACATACACAATTTGACTGTTATCAGTTTTTGGCAATATAATATGTGGTTTCCTTTGTATTTAAGAAGACACTAATTCCGTGGAAGCATCCGTGACACAGCCTTAATTGCATAACATTAATTATAATTTAAATTCAATAATTTAGTAAATTGTAATGGTAAATACCATTATAGGTACTATTTTAAATTGCCCGCCATTTGACTTTAATTGTGGAGTTAATCGGTAGAAGCGCTGAATCAGTCAAAAGTGTCCACACTGGTCTCATGCAATTCGTACTAACCGCTTTTGTTGCTAACTTCGCTCATATGTATGTAAACCGCAGCTCACCAAAACTTAACCTAAAATCAAAATAAAATTGCCTGTGAACAAAACAAGTCGACCAAAATGTCAATGATAATTCGTAACCTGTGCCGCAACCTGGCACAAGTGTCACTGTCCCAAACCAGGAACTGCAGTTCAAGCAGCGTGACTGCCATTGAGCGCAAGAGTCGCGAATCACCGATCATATCCGAAGTTCATCTCGACAACGACGAATGTTTCGTCAAACCGCGAGAGGTTTGGATCGAAAATTTAGACACGGTTGAAGAAAAAAAATTAGGTTTGATGTCATTGCACCCCGACGTTTTCGGAGCAACCCCCCGCACCGACATCATCCATGCCAACATCAGATGGCAAAATCTTTACAGATACGTCGTAAGTCTGATATTTCCAAATGTCGTACTCCATTATTCACTTTGCCTCATTTAATTAGTATAAAACATTCATTTGTTGAATGAAACTTATATTTAACTTGTTTGTACAACTAATTAATTATATCTTAATTTTCAATTTAATTTAATTATATTATAATTTTCAGTTCAATTTCATTTAATTTAATTATATTGTAATTTTCAATTTAATTTGTAATTTAATTTAATTGTATTATAATTTGTATCTAATATTTTGAATTATTTAATATTGATAACTATTTAATTATAATAATATTGATATGTCATTGCAATATAAAATACTATAACTTGTTTATACAACTAATTATAAAACAAATTTTGACGAATTCATTCAGTCTTATAGACACGCGAAAGTGAAACACGAATTGAAAGGAGGCAGGCGCAAACCCTGGCCGCAGAAGGGCACAGGACGAGCCAGACATGGCAGCGTTAGGTCGCCTCTGTTTTTGCATGGAGCCAGAGCTCACGGCCCTAGGTCGCACAAAACTTACTTCTACATGCTGCCATTTTACACGCGAGTGTGTGGTCTGACGTCCGCCCTGTCCATCAAATTGGCACAGGATGATTTGCACGTTGTTGCTAATTTGGATATTCCGCACGATGATCCGGCTTACCTCGAAGAACTCGCTAACTCTAGAAATTGGGGCCCTTCTGTGCTATTCGTCGACGTCGATGATTTTTTCCCTGAAAAAATATCCATAGCTACCAACGACATAAAACATTTTAATTTAATGCCGGTTTATGGTAAATTTTGGCTTTAACGTTCGTTTTAGTTGTGTTTATATAATTTTTAATAGTTAGATAAATTATTGATTTAATTTTCTATAAAATAATATAATAGTTTGATTCAATTATTGAAACTTTTTATTCATTTGATGTTTTGACCTTAAGTTGTGGGTCTTTACCAAACATTTTTTTCTTCTGTAATAAAAACACAATTGTGTATAATTATTAAAGGTAAAACATTGAAAGAATATTTAAATTAGGAATAAATGATAAAAAGCTAAATAATAGTAAAATTGTGCGCATTGTGTTAAGTATTGTATATTAATTTTAAATTCCTTGCATTTGTGTAATTTTTCATTCAGAAGTAATTCATAAATTTTTTGTTTACTTCACTTATTTATGTTTATTTCTTATTGCAGGATTAAATGTTTACAGTATGTTAAAACATAGCACATTAGTGCTGACGGAAAACGCTGCTCGTGAAATTGAAGAAAAAATATTATACAATTTGAGAAGACCAGATGATGGGACCTTCGCAGGCAAATTTAAATTGAATCAGTAATAAAATTAGTTGTTTCTTATGTTAATTTAATTTGTATTTTATGTACAGAATATATAATTTTTAATGACATATTTTGTAATTGTTTCACCCGATGTTGTCTCATTTATAATCTTTTTTTTCTACATTTGTTATCTACAGTAATATGTCTAGTATGTTATTTATGTATAATCAAATTTGAACACATGTATGCATTAATTTTTTTTGTTTAAATTTTTTTTTATTAAAAACAAAAATATTATTTAAACTAAAACTTTCTTTCATGATTTCGGCCTATTGTTTATATCATTTCATTTGTATATAAATTTGTATGTAATATGCATGATTGGAGGAACAATGTTAGATATTTTTTAATTTGACATATATAGTCATATATCTAAAAAATGACAAGGATATAGCGAATTAAATATATCTAAACTACTTTAATGAATTAAATTGAAAATAGAAAAATTGAAAATTAATTTATTTGTAAATTGAATTACTTGTTCATTATAAATATATTCATACAGTAAATGATTCAAAAAACAATACATTTCTTTAATTTTGCCTGTTTTATTTGTAGGATTATTTATGAATTTTAGATTGAGCATACACACGGAATTTTAAAAATAATTTCGAACGTAAAATAATCTGGACAAATTATTCTTATTAATTATGTATAGTTCTAAAGTTATTTTTAAATTTGAAAATATGAGTGTCATTTTGCTGACAAATATAGTAAAAATGTAATTGAATTTAATTTGTAAGTTAAAACGTTTATAATTATTAATTAATCATAAACAAATATTTTATTAAAATAACATGATGTAATTTAAAACAAAAAATCACATTTTTACAGTAATCATTTTTCAGATTTATATTTATTTGTTTGCAATTCTTTGAAAACACAATTTGTTCAAATTTGAACCACTTAACTATCAGTATATTCAGATATCGAAAGAAATCAGAATCAAATATTAAATATTGTATATATAATGCTATATTCACTGCTATTATATCGAAAAAGTAAAAATCAAACGTAAAAATCTGTTAATTAGAATAATATACAAAACTGAACCGTGATATATATTTTTTAATAATTCACAACTATATTATTTTAATTTACATAGTTCAGTCGAAGCTAGTTTTTGGCAATAACTTTTTACACAAAACAAATAATTAAAACCGAAGACTCTGATATCAAACAATGTACTTTTAATTTGAGTTAAAATTAATGGAAATCATCACAATGGTTTTTTCTTTACTGTAACTGAACTTGCAGACTTCCGTAGTACTGGCTGAAAAAAGAAATTTATTTTCCTTTTAAAAATACAATTCAACAATTTATTCATATTAACCATAATTTTCAAACGACTTAATAATGATGAAAGTTAAATCTCCGTGCAAAATGAAACATGTCAATGAGTTTTTTCAGAAATCAAAATTTATTGTAAAAAATTACCCTCGGAACAGGATCAGATCCAAGCATCTTTTCTCGCATTTCCCACCTGATTTTATCGTGCCGTTGTTCACCTGGTAGGGACAACTTGTTCCACTCTTGTTGATAATGGTGATACAAAGATACTGGGTCTGATTTCTTATTTACCAAACTTTGTTGGGAATCCGTTTGCTGAAGCTTCCAGGGTCGAATAACTGAAATTAAAAATTAACGTTAGTTAATTTTTACTGAAAAAGTGAATTAAAAATTGTTTTTGAACAAATTCATGTCTGTTATTGCACAAAATATATTTATATTTCATTCAGTATAAACTAAATAATTGAGAAAATTCATATCACAGTTAGATAGATCCATTATCCAACGATTCAACAACTACAATTCTCCTAAAGTCTGATATATAAAATATATATTTGATATCTGACAAAATCAGTACTATAACAGTTCAGCAGAAATTAAATTTGATTTACATTTTCAAATACGGAGTTACACTTTTATAGTTATTTTCCAGATTTCATTTCTGTTGAGTTGATTAATTACATCATTTATATCTAATTTTTGAGTTGAAATAAATTTTTTCAGTAAATTTCTGAATTTCAAACTACATTATTTTGGCAGATCTGAAACTTTGAATAGAAATAATTTTGTATTGTTTAGATACGATTTTAATAAGTGTTTTTTTTTTTTATTTGTCAACTAAGTTGTATAAATTGAAGTGTTTTCAGAACACATATGGAAATAATACAATGGAAATTATACACCAAATTTAATTTTAGAACAATTTTTCCCATAAACTATTTAGTACATATTATTATGAGCATAGTCTTCATTAGGTTGTATCGATGAAATATATTTTAATAATTATAAATTATTCAAATTAATAATTAATAAATATATTATAAAATTATTTTTTGACATGTATATTTTTTTTAATAATAATAATAACATTTTCTGCTTTAACTTGATACATTCATTTATGATTTAAACTATGTATTGAGATATTGAGTATTGCACGATTTTAGCAATAAATTTTTCCAGTTCAAATTTCACTCAATGCATTAAACTATAGTATACGTAGTAATCTGAAATTTACATGATTTAGATCTCGAAGAACTTCTTTGAGTTTCTTGCGTCCTTGCAGATTCAGGTATCGCAATTCTCGCGCGACTCCGAGAAACTCTCTGCGTGGTGGATGGAGAAGTATTGTTACTTAATTTCGTTTTCTTTGGTTCATCTTTTTCCCTGTCTTTTTGTTTTACCTTCATGGATTTCTTCGAGGACTGCTGTCTGACATTCAGCTTGGACAGTTCTTCCAGAACATTGCAGGTCTTGACATTCACCCTTGCAGGGGATTCTGTTTTCTGACTCTTATTTTCAGAACGACGATTACTCCGAGTATCCGAGTATTCACTCTCGCTATTGGAACCCCTGTGTTTGTTTTCTTTATCCTCAGCGGAATATTGGAAGTATATTTTAATGGAAGAAGTTTCTTTAGACGTTACCGATTCAGAAGACGCTTGTTCGGAAGAATGTGTGTCAGACTCGCACCTTTGCAGCACTTTGTCCAATGATCTCCATTGCTTGTTCCTTAATTTCTCTTTAACTCTTTCTTTCCACTCTCGCTGTTCCTTCTGTTTGATTTTTCTGTACAGTTTCAGATCTGTGGAACACAAATAAAGTTAGTTTTCAATTTTAAAATAATTTTGTAATCATTCCAAGTAAAATAAAGTCATGTGTTAAAGGATGTATCTAGTCAAATTTAAAAAGATCACATGCAACTACAGGAACACACAGTTCTATGTTTCTGTTCGTAGTGGTATACAAAATCTAATGATTTTAACTTGAAATAAGTATTATAATTGTAAATTTGTATACATTATGGAGTATCAGTTAATAATTAACCATTTAATAAAAATCTTAATTACACACAAATTCTTATTTAGTTTTCTTGATTAATGACAACTTATATTTTAAATTCATATATTCCTTAACGATTATATGTTGTTTTATTCAGTATACTTTTTCAGATCATACTCCTGCAGTCAAATATATCTCTATACGAAGAAAATATTAATCGTTATTTTAATATAAATTTTGAGAGTTGGCGTTTTGTTCCTAATTCACTTTTAAAATTATGAATAAGACTTAAGTGAATTACTGCTTTAGATGCATAGTTGTTGATGACTCAAAGCAGTAATTCGCCTAAGCTTTACTGATGAGTTTAAAGGTGAATTACAGAATTAAATGTCAACTCTCAATATTTATATTAAAATAATGTTTATAAATTCTGTGTAATAAAATAAAATTCTATCTTAAAAAGTCTGCTTTATTTATATTATACATTTACAACAACAATACAAACTAATTTGTCTATATTATCATCATAAATTTGTAATATAAAATACTGTTTAATTTTTTATTTCAAAAATAAATTCTTATAAAAAAAGTACACTATATAAGACAAATTACAATCGTTAATTAATATGTTAACTCATAAAATTATTGCTATGAATAAAATACAAACATTTTTCATTAATCCGTTGATATTTTTTTCACTTTTAATTTTCTTGCGTTTCACATTGTACACCAATTCATTTTCACAGAAATATATACATACTTTCATATCTTTTTAAATTTAATGACATAATCCAAAGGGCTATATTTTATAGTTAAAATTGTGAACTTTAATCGGTATCTTTAAGTGATAAATTAATTTTTTTTTTAAATTACTAACATTTGTCAAATAATATTCATTCAACATCAATACTAAATACTGAATTTTGCTTCAATTATTTTTTTTTTCTATTATTTTTCTGTTGTTATAAGAGATTATAGACATAATTTTTGTGCATGTTATTTTTATTAAACTATTAAACTATGATAAACGCTGCTCAATTTCCCTACATCTTGTCTTTCATCATTTATAGAATTTTTATTTTTTAATATTGATATTTCTTTTATTAAACGCTTTTTATCAATTTTCTCACTGTGTAAAATTTTTATTTTGTCAACGAGATTTTCAGCCCTGAAATAAATAAATAAACAAACAATAGTAATTTATAACAAGGAACGAAAATATAAATTTGTATATAACTGAACGATCACCTTTCATAAACAATTGTAACTGTGGCGCTGTAACTCCGATGAAACCGAGAGAATTCAAAAATGCCAAAACATCTTTTGGGTCGTCTTGAATGCGAGGCATCTTTTGTTGTATTGTTTATAAACAATATTTAGATAAATGGTTATTTAATTATTATTAAAGAATCGATTATCAACTTTGCATAAAATAATAAAAGATTTACTAAACAATATAAACAATTATGAACAGTACAGGTTACGCATTTGTAACGATGCGGCAGCGCATTAGATATCACATGACTTGGTATTAGTATTTAAATCTGGGAGGCAATTCTGGAATACCATAAAAATGATTCATCCTAAAATATCGTCTCTCTGTCCTTTTCTTTTGCGCGCGCTAAAAGTAAGAGAGAAATCGAGGTTTCATAATTAAATGGAGGGTGTATCTGAAATACCGGAGTTAGTTTGTTTCAAATTATCAATATAAAAATAATGAATTTACGACTTTGAAATACATCAGACGATTTGTTGCTTAAGGAAGAATAATATTTATTATCGAAGTATAATTTGTATAACGAAGTATTGGCGTCTTTTTGTTGTTCACTTGTTTCACATTTCGAAAACGAATGATAAGATATTGATAAAATTTCGCTATATTTTGTTAATAGATAATAATTTATCGCTGAGATACAGCTGCTTAATTTCACGAAAAACAACAAATAAATTATATTAATGATTTTAATTGGATGTATACCAGTCTAGTAATTAATGCGTCATACTTTCTTTAAAGACTTTGAATCACGGATGCTTCCACGGATTTAGTGTCTTCTTAAATACTACATATTATATTGCCATAAACCGATAACAGCCAAATTCTCTAAATATGTTAGAATTTGTTTAATTTAAATATTTAAACCTTTTATTGCATTTACGGATATATTTCGAAAAATAGGTTCTCCGTGAGAGCAGACGACAAAAAAAATCGTATTTTTCGAAATACATCCGCGTGTGTAATAAAAGGTTTAAACATTTGAATTAAACAAATTTTCTTATACTTAGAGAATTTGGCTGTTATCAGTTTATGGCAATATAATATGTGGTATCAACAGCCTTAAGAGGCTGTGTCCATTCTTAAAATGTTTCTCTTATATACTATAACTATTGCATATTTTATATTTCTACAAATGTGTATTAAATTAAATTAGATACAGAAGATAATTATCATTTCTCAACCGAAATCGTCTTTACTCGAGAAACCTTAAACGAGAAAGAATGAAAGAATTTTACCATAGCATTTCCACTCTTACCGACTGTTCCAGCTAAATGTTCAGTCGTCGGCCAGTAGGTGTCCTTCCCATCGCGTGACGAAACTCTGTCAATCCTTCCGCGAATAACAGTTTGCATCCCTGCTCACGCGAATTCGTACCCCCTGCCATAATTTCTGTATCGAGTTTCCTTTAAATTGACAAGTGCGAAGTTTTGTGCTTCGTGGAATAGTTTAATTACAAATAATCCATACATGCAATTCAAAAAGGAAAATGTTCGCAGTTGACGAAGACGATGTTTATAGCCTTATAACAAAATTATGCAATCATTTCCTGGAGAAGAAAGCAAACAAGGATGACAATATATATTCGTCGCAAAACAACAACTTGCCCTGTCTGAAGAAATTACGTGCAAAAGCGTATGAAATTTTATTAAACAAAACATCGTTCACTCGTAAGTCAACATTCATCTGCCAATTTTGACATAATTTTACTCCTCGATCATGTTCCCAACGAAATTTGACGTTCTGATTTCAGCTAAGAGAAAGAAACAACAGTATGACCCTGTGTGCGAATTACTGAAACATGCGTTTATTTTGCGATCGATTGGCAAAGAATACCAAGCTGGTGAACTGGAGAATTGCGTATCAGTTTTAAACAAAACAGAAGATTTGCATTCAAATTCTTCCATGTACTCTGTTTTGACGTTACTCAACGAATTAAAGTCTTACGAATCGGACACAAAGTTTGACCTGGTAAACATCATGCTTTTATTTAAAATGTGTCAAATGCATGACACACCTTGAAAAGTCCTCGATGAGGTGTCACCACGCGTATTGGCACAAGCGAAATGTAGTGATTTTCATTCGAAATAAATAAATTAATATCAATGTAAATTTATATACACCATGGAACTGGTTAATAATCAACAATGAAATTTTGTTGACCAATAAGTTCCACCTTTAATTCCAATTTTTTGCGTATAATAATAATTATATCATATCATTTTTTGCATAGTGTTAACTGGTCATGAATGGTTTTTACTGGTCTGGCTCCTGGTTTGTTTACATGTTGTGTATTGACACCTAGTTGATGCAAAGATTAATACATTTAAGCTGGTCATATTTCTACAAGTAGTATTGTGTTTGAATTAACTCTTGTAATTCCATGCTTTATTTTTAACAAAAAAATCGTATTATGGTGTAATTTAAAATTAAGACATATAGAGATTGATGTAGGATTATACATTCTCAAAGATAAATTTAATGTTTTAAAATAACATTATGTTGGGAGTTTGACCAAATTAATTTTATAATAAACATTTATATTAATTGTATAGATTATTAATGTTTATAAATCGTAATATTAAAAAAAAAGGTTTGGTTTGTAAAGAAAAATGAATTTGTGAACTTTAAAAAGACTGTGTAGAATGGTTGAATATAAATATAAAATAGAGTAAATTAAAGAAATTGATGGCTAATTAATTTCTTTAAATAAAGGCCCATAGTTGGTTTCTAATGGCTAGTAACACAGATTGTGGAAAAAATTAATTAGCGATTAATTAAAATCTTTCAGTTTAAAAGATTTATATTTGTATAATAAAATAATTTTTTTCGCAATAACATAACCATAATTATCTTGTTACAGAATGTGTTTACTTTTGGTAAATATTCGCAAGATGTTCCAGCATATCAGTTTTATTCAATGGAACTATTACATTGTATGTCTAATAGATTTGATTCTTTATTAGTAACAAATTCGAATTACATCGAAAGCATCAAATACAAGTTTCCATTCATTAAGCACCTGCCTTTGAAGAATAATAATTTGAATGCTATTGAGTATGCGAGGTACAGTAAATTCCATTACGTATACATTAATATTAAAATGCGTAGATAAAATAAAATTGATGAACACTGAAAGTGTAATTTTGCGTTTCTGTAAAATAACATAATTAGACATAAAGATGTGTAACGATATGCACTTTATGAAGAATAACTGATGAATTATTTAACTCTTTTTAAAATTTAGCTTATTTCATCATGAGAAATCTGGTCATTTTTTGTCTTTTACTTCTATATGCATAAAATTTTAATTTAACTGAAAACAAAATTTTATGTTATTAATAAAAAGATTTATAAAAAAGCATTTATAAAGCACAATTACCTTTAAATAAGTCACAATCTATTTTATTAATTATTTCTGGATACATATTATGTGGAGAATGTTATTTATAATATTTTAAGTACACGTTAAAACGTTATGGTTTAATAACTCAATTATGTTTATGCAGGCCACAAGAGCAAGTTACAAAATCAATTACTCCAGCATCGTCTAATGTCTTTAAATCACAAAGTGCAACACAATTCTCAACAAAATCATATTTTTCAACTATTTTATGGGTAATTAATATTACTAAATTTGTCGAATATTTGACAGACGAATCATTGAGTTGGCAAGGACTTAATTTTAGTTTTTTAACGTGAAACAAAACTCAATTTTTTCCATACAAAAAGTGAACTCTAATCAGTCAAATATCTTTCAAAAAGTTGTCTACACTCGGAAACAAGTGATAATCTAATAAATTAATAATAAAAATAATGTAATAAATCAAATAAATAATAAATAGACAAACAAATTATTTTCTTGCCAACCTAATAATTATGAATCAATGAATATTTTAATTTTTGTATGTTAACATACCGCATATTATTGTTATTTACTTTAGAAATCATTTTAATTAATAAAAAATAAGCAAACAAATGTTTTTAGGAAGATGAATGTAAAACTGAAAAATACGCAGTGTGCAAAGAAGGAATAGTCACCGAGCCAGAATCACCCTGGCAATGTACAGATGCCGAAATAGATTCTGAAAATTGGGAAAATTGCGACCAAACGTGCAACGTCGTCGAAGAATTGGATGACGAAATTTGGAACAGAATTGAAATTGATTCAGAGGTTCCGGAATACAGAACATGGGAGACCCTTGGAGTCTTAAACCCTGGAAAAGAGCCACCGTTCATCGTTGAATCAAACAAAGCTATAATGCACTTGACAAAACTTAAACATCTGTCCATGCATCCTGTAGTCTCCAAGGAGGTATTACAGTACAAAGGAATCTCTAATTATTAACAATAAATTATTGAACTGCGATTTCTTGCAACTGAAACACTCTATGTTTTTAGATGTTCGACTCAACGCAGCCTCTGAAACAAATTTCGAGACAAAAGTTTATAGAAAATGCAAAATTATTATTACTCGGAGTTGAATCTGATTGCTTTGTTTACCACGATGTAGTAAGTGTGCAATAAACTCACGCTTGTTAATTGAAGTTTTTTCGATTATGACACGAGTTAAAGTTTCGTACGACGCATTTGTGTTTTTAAAAAATGATCATTTCGTAATTTTAGATCGGATTTTGCCTGATGAAAGACGTAATCGTTCCTGAAATCAGTCGAGAAGCGTTGGAGAATTTTTGTTTCGAACTGATAAAAATGGGAAATTGTTACAAGTCATTATCCCGGTTAATCTCACCTGGAGCCAGTAGTGATGCGTTTAAGATCGAAGGATTACTTTTCAGAGTAAACACATATTTCTACAAATAAATCAGTGAACATTTTTTACAATTCGTAACCGTGTAATTTTATTTGAACAAATTAAATTGTGCTCCAGGCATTGTGCAACAGTGTGAACGAGGTTCTTTCGTTTTACAAAGCCTCTGTGTTGCTGATCAAGCCGAAGAACGATGGTTTAATCAATTTCATAAATACCGTCAGACCACTGGGCCTTTTAATAGCGGATGTGGCTATGCTGTGCACGTTTGAGGGTCAAAGCGACAAAGAGTTGGAAAAGGGAATCAGTATTCTAACGTACATTTATCACCAGGCGAGCATAATTACGAAACCAAACACTTCCTTGATCGTCAACTCCATATTAAAATCGTGCTGCGAAGTTTACTTTAGGTCTGACTCCATTAGCTCTGTTATTTGAAATAATTTGGAGTTTTTGGAATAAAACAATCATTTTACAGCGATCGCGCAGTAACTTTTAAATAATAACACGTGTTTTTAAATGTAGATTATTGCAGAAATGGTTGTTCGAAGGAATTTGTGAAGATATCTACGATGAATTCATGATCAAAACGAGATCAAAGTACTTGAATGTGAAAGCGCACAGGTTTTGGACGAGAGCTTTTGGAATTAATCAGAAAAACGTTCCGGGTTTCTTGAGCGACTTGACGGAGACCATATTGGAATGTGGAAAAGCTGTGAGGCTTTTAAAAATATGCGATCCAAAGGTGGAATATTTGTATATTTTTGTTGAAATCAAAACTGTGTTGGTTTGCACACTTATACATTATTATTGTTATTGTTTATCATTACAGAACCCTGTTTGTCATTTGTCAGCGGAGTGTCATCCAATGATCAAAGTTTGTTTGAGCGTGGAAATGCAAAAGGAGCAGGCGAAATTTTACAAAGATTATTACGAAAAGGGCAAGAAGGCGTTAGGAGAGGCGATTTCGTTCTGGTCAGCGATTCAGCAAGAGAGAGATGTTCAAAGGCACAAAAGGGAACTGGTTTCTTTGATTCAGAAGGAAAGAACGTTGCAACTGAAAAGTACGTAGATTGAGTGATGTGTGAATATCTGAACGTTCGATTAAACTCGAATAATGCATTGCAGAGGAACGGGAGGACGAGTTGAGAAAAGTTGCGGAAGAGAAGAACAAACTTTTGGTGATGCTGAAAAGCCAGGCTGAGGAGTCGGCCATGCGCAAAATCAAAAACCGCTTCGCGGAAATTTCGGCCGATAGAGCGTTTTTGGAAAGTTTGACACAGCGGGAGCAAGAAGCGAGGAAAGCGGAGAGGAGCAAAAAGTACGAGTTTAAAAATAAAGTAGTTGCAAAGATGAAAAGTAACATTTCGTCAGTTTCGTGCAAACGAATGCTTTTAAATGTAATGCTTGATGTTTGAGTGTCAAAATTAAAAATACTTTGTGTTATTGCAGAGTGGAATCTTTTAGGTATTACAACGAGCTGGCTGTGGAATCAGAAAAGTGCCATTTGCGAGCGGAATGGCGAATCAAAAGAATGAATTTGTTCGACGAGAGAATTCTGCTCCTGTCGAGCATAAGAGCGGAAAATCAAGGGGGGATCGCAAAGCCGGAAGTGTCGAATTCGGAGCCGTTGATTGTAGATTTGAGGAATGAAAACGTTAATGAAAATGAAAACATTAATGAGAATGAAAACATTGATGAGAGTGAAAACATGAATGAGAATGCCAACGAGAATATTTTGGAAAGAAAGAGCGTTGAGCGAATGGAAATCGATGATGAGAATGAGAGCGTCGAAGTTGTTGAAACAGTTGTGATGGAGGACAACAGGAATACCGGGTTGTCGGTGAAATTCAGCACGAATGAAACTCCAGAAACGAAGGAAACTCCAGAGACGAAAGAAAGTTTCGAAGAAACGACGAAACCGAAGCGACCGGATATTTTGGACTTGATGACCGAGTCGATTTTCAAGCGGAGCGACACGGGCGTTTTGGATCTGAAGGAAACTGATAATATGAGCGCAGCGAGGAGAAACAAACTGCGCATCCTCAGGGAAGAATTTGGAATCAGTCCGAATAATAATGTTAAGCCTGATGTTGTTCTGATGAAGGTTGATTCGAGGGATGAAAATGTGAACTGCATCGATGGCACGACGATTCAGTTTGAGCAGATCTCGGAGATTGAAGCTAACAAGATAAAAAATACGAGGCACAGGGTGGATGAAAATTGGGACGCTTTGTGTCCAAGGAAAATTTACGGGTCGAATCAGGTGCAAAAGAATCGCTTAAAAAATATGACGCACCAAATCGGAGTGGATGTTAAGGAGGCGAAGAACGAACAAAGCGTTGTATTGACGGACGCGCGGAGGAACAGGGACAAAGTTATGACGTGCAGTGTTGAACATTGGTTCGATGCAACGGATGTTGATAACGCTGGTAATATTTTGGACATTGTTTCACGAGCAGTTGCGTGGAGAGAAAAAGTAAATGAAACTGGTGGGACGTGTTGAATCGGCTGATTAACATTGAATATGTTGATTTGTATTAATTAAAATATAATATAAATGACTTTTTAGTTACAATTAAAACAAAGTGATAATTATTGATTGGATGAATTTGAATTAACTGAATAAACAACTTGTAATGGATCGAATCAAAGAATGTAGTAATTGTATATCCAGATAAAAGTCAGAATAAATTTTAATATATTTTGATGTTGTTTCAGATTGCAAAGTTGTAGAAATTGAAAACGACGACTCGTCCCACGCTGGTCTGCGAGAAACGCCAATGTCGTGCACAACGGATCACTTCACTCATTCCATAAACAGTTCCTCGATACATTTTCAGAGTTGCGAGAATACTCCGAACTCGGAAATCGACAGCGACATCAATTCCGACGAAACGGCTAAATCTCGAGCGTCCACGGGCGACCATTTTATTAAAAAGCCATCGCCTCAATTCAGCCAGTACAATTACGGATTTTTTCAGTCGCCTTGTGGCGCCATTTCGCACGTCAGCGAAGCGAGCTCCGCGCTCACCGTGAACGACGTGCGCATGCTGAACAGCACTTTCTTGCAAGAGCACCTGAAAAAATCAGTGCTGGTACCTCTGCAGGCGCAAAGTCGCCTGGTCAAT
>JABFOX010000731.1:0-15194 GCA_022817665.1 Axea sp. ZL-2020
ATTGATCGTTACAACTGTAATGGTGTACGAACAGATAACATTGCTCGCAACGGCACGCATTTTAATACGTCGAATAATTTACAGTCAGCGATTAAACTTTCCTTCTCGTTAGAAACAAGTTTCTTTTTATTTATTTCAATTAACGAAATATTTCTAATAATTCCCTTAATAATATTTTCTAACAATGTCACAGTTTTTTACATTTTTACGAACTGAACATGTGACAGACACGTTTGTTCAAATACGAATACAAAAAGGGTAAATATGTTCAATCGATTGTGTTATTAACTTAACATTGTTATTGTTGTCGTTACAATTACGCATTGTTCGCCCGTGCACGACCATTAATATCAATTTCTCATATTTCTTAAACCACTGTTTATCAATATTGCAACACGACAACAAGGTATGCGCAAGAAAATAGATTGAAACCTTAATAGAACTGATCATTTCATGTTTCTTCCTTAATCGAACAGAATCCGATTTAAACCCAGTTATATCTGCGTGATTTATAAACAATTTCAACATACCAAACTCAACGTGCTTTTATAATATCCAGTCCGTATAATACGTCATGACAATACCACACACAAAACTCATATGGACCACGTGTCAACCCAATTACAATTTTCATCAAGGCAATCGTTGCAGTATAATAACGTTCAGACCATCTTTCGTGCAATCTCGTGCCAAAAGGTTAAAACTGTATCCTCGAAAAAGTATGCATTATTTGATCAAACACTGCACTTTTAAATATTTGTATTGGCCGATCGAAAATATTGATTTGCAATTCATGAAAGCAATATTAATTTTGCAGGTATTTACCCTGCACGACAGGCGTCAAAAATAAACGACCTTAAGAATAAACCTAACAGCGATGATGATAACGATTTTGATTTTGTTCGCAATCTAAAATGAGCTCATTCTACGGTGTGAAGAAACGGGAATGATTGTACCGCGGGGTCAAGTTCAAAAGAATTTAAATGACAAGGGAATAACAAAAATGCTCGAGATTCGTTTATTATTGCATTCTGAATGGTTCTCCTTTGTGAGCTTCCGTAAGTCGCAAAATGACACCATTGATGGGTTAAATGATGTGCAGTTTAAAAGTCATTGTTCGTCTCCAATTTTTAAATCTTTGAAAAATTTAAATCGTTGGCAATATTGAACTAACGAGTGACGCGGTTGAATCGCAATATTGCTTGAAATGTTATAGGCTGATGGGGGAATTGTTATTTGTTTTCGGTAATGCAAAGGAAAAAAGCTTTTCACGATAGACGCACTTATGAGCAATTTTTTAACGCGTTAAAAACAATGAATAATATATAATGGTATGTAAAATACGGGGTTATCGCAAAGACCCGTTGTCTTTAGAAATTGTGTTTTATTTTTTCTGACTACAAATACTTAGAGAAAGAGGTGCAAAATAAAGTGATTACTTTTGAAACTGACGAATTGAATTTCACACGGTCGAAACTACAAATAATTTATTCTTTACTTTTTTGTAGTATGGGAGAGCTGCATAATGCGGTGCAATGGAGAATGAGGTCCAACGTTGTGCATAGAAGAGTAATTAAATACTTAAATAATGTCATCTTTGTCAAATTAATAACAACATACGATTATTTAATATAATGATGAAAGTATTTATATTCTGTGAAGTATGTTTAATTCGAAATGTTAAATTCGATAAGTTTCATTAATTAATGCGTCGTTGATATGAACTACGAAATTAATTGCTTATCTGAAGCTTTTCTCAAGATGTTCGCATTTCGTTATTGTGAACTTCCAATAAAATTTCCAAGACTATAGTGTTCATAGATATCGTAATATTTGTACAAACCAGGTCAACTGTTACTAAATATTAACTAAGTATAACCTTTTAAAAGTTTAAAAGCGGCATAAAATATATCAAAAATTCCAAGTAGCTCTGACTATCTGTCGTAAATCAAATAAGTCGAACTTCGAGAGGTAAAGGTAAAGTTATGTATTTTGATCTACTTTACATTATTACCTGAAAAATATCGTGACGAAATCTTACGTTTTAACTATTATAGTTGCTATTTTTTCTATGCGGCATTTATTGAAACGTCGCAAGTCTGACGATAAATTTGGTAGTCAAAATATTCGCATTTTAAAATCCGTTTGAAGGACAGATATTAAACACGCACATAAAGGTGTAGTAAAATTGTTATTATAAGTGCTTTAAATCAAAGCACCTGAAAACGTTCCGCAAGCTTTTGTACGAAAAACACTTTTATTTGTTTCCAATGTCAGTGCCTTGTAATAAGCACGCAATAGGTTTCCCATATAATGTAACATCAATTTTAACTTGATAATATTGAAACATCGAATAGAACTTTGTTTGAAAACACTTTGTTTTTGTAATATAATAACAATTTTAGACAAAATGTACAGACATTTGCTTAAAATATAATAAGCCGATTCGACGTAATTACAGTTGTACAATTCTTACAAAATCGATATATAGTATTAAAGCGATTAATTGTACAATTCGCGTGATCCAAATTTCGATGCAAAGTCAATATTAATCGTATATATTAACCATACAAGCGTGGAAATAAATTATAAAGATAGCATTCTAATGAAACATTCGGTACAGGACATATATCCAAAACTGCCTGGCAAGTGTTACGTGATAAATTGCAATTCTTCAATTGTATTAATCTTAATCACACGAAAAATATAAATTGAATAATTGATGAATTATTATTTTTGATGGAAGCAGTACAGAAATAGGATTTCATTAAAATACTGGTTAGAACGTTAGCAGCACTCACGACATCCTAAATCAGTTATTAATTAGGATGCTTCTTATTTATTGAAACGGGAGAGAATTAATTTGGTGCAACGTGGCACAGATAATACTGCAATAATACTCACGTTATAATCTCTTCACGCGGGTTATTGTTTTTTAACATAATCGAATATAAAAATATTTATATTTGAGACATTTCATTCAAACAATTACATTTGAGATAACACTATTCTTGTTACTCATTAACTATGCATTTTCGAAATATTCATATTAATAAGAATTAAAAACACAATTTTTAATATAAATAAAATTAATTCATTAAAACAACTCAAGATGAATTTATTTATGCGGCAAATAAAAGTAGTTTTATTGTTATTCTAATTTTTATTATAACTAATTCAAAAACAAACTGATACAAATTTTTATATTAAGTTTCATTTAGTTTGATTTCTTTATTTTTATACGCGTAAACCGCACATAGAGTTATTTGAACTCTGTGAAATTGTTTATGAAGTTGTTTATAAAATTACAAGTTACAAGATATAAATGATATTTAGTTAGCTTAAACGTAAACATTTAAGTTTGTTATAAACACAATATCATGGAAAAAAAATTTTATCACTACATTGAGATGCTTTAAATACCAGCGTGGAAGAATTTGTTGTGAGTCAAACTATAGGCAAAAATTGCCGTAGAGTCATCCATAAAAAAGTCATTACTTTTGCCACCGTGGCTAACTACGGCTATTAGACAGAAAATATGGCTTAATCACAGTCCAGCTGGTGGTGCCGTGGCAAATTTTTTTCTACGAACGTGATCAAAACACAGTTATAGACTGTCATATTTGTCACGAGTCTTACGAAAGAATATTTTACAATGCAAAAAAATGCATCTTTCTGGTTTCTAAATGAACGTTTCACGTTTGACAATCTGAAATCTTGCATCTCAGCTGAATTTTTAAAGACGATAACAATCTGACTGTTGTAAATTATGTTAATAAATTTGGACAGTCAACTATATTGTAATAACACTGTAATGAAAAATATTGTCTAAATAAAAAATGACTATAAAATGGAAGGTGCTTCGGCAACATTTCAAAAAAATCTCCACCAACTCCCATGTGGGGGGGGGGGTTTAATGCCAGATTTGTTGAGTATTATTCACGTGTAGATAAAGTAACTAAATCTTGAATAAGATATCAGATTATTCTAGTTTCTTAAAAAGATTCAAGTAGAGCCTTGATTTGGTCAGCCATAAATGTTGCTCGATTAGATTCACACGTCCATTAAGGCAAACTCGATTTGATTTTTATCAAGAAAGAATTTGCTATTCAAATAATCAGCATTTTATTTATGACAAATTTCAAATATAAATACACTAAGAATAATTATGTTGTACTTGAATATTCAAGTGCAATGATGTTGCATAGTTAAATAAAAAAATATTCATTGGATCGTAAAATTGTGCTGCATATGCAACTAAATCAAATTTTCTGTAAACATAAGTGCAACTTTTTCATCGCAGAAACTGGTTTTGTAAAAAGCGCTCGACTGTGTGTCGAACACCCTTATTTGACAAGGTACGTACATAGCAAGGCACCGAACCATTTATTCCGATATCGATTGTGTCGTATGACAAATGGGAAGGCTTAGAATGTAGACAACGTGTCAAAGAAAAAGTATTCGGATAAATCTACTCTAAACAGACATTATTATGGGAAGGATTACTCGTAATTTAAAAACAACCAGAAATTATATAATATTATTTATATCGTTTACAGTCTGCATGGAGATTATGGATATAAAACACAACTTAAAAAGTCAGGTTTCTTCGAGGGATTTAGTTTATAAATCGCGAACATTGATCGAAGAGTGACAAAGTTATCATTCCTGACGATCTGAATTGATAGATACGTCACGTTCTAGAGACCGAGTCATTATCGACACAATCAAACGACACATTTTCTGTCCACGTTCAATAACCGAAGATAATTGTCTAGAGCATTTTGGAGTAAATATTCGACTCCCTTCGACGAGATTGAAAAGTTCATTGATTTGATTGCACTGTAGCATTGTAATCAAACTATTAATGATGTTAATTGAACATGCAGCAGAAATCTAAGCGAGGTAAATCAATATTTAAAAATAACACGCGAGCATTAAACAACTAATGAATGGCCGAATAACCTCTTGATAGCGAAAAACTACAATGGTAAATATTTCTGAATCTCGTCAACACATCTCAGTGACGTATAAATCAAGCCAGCGGACTTTTAAATTGGTCAGATAAGAATCGTCGAGATTTTCAAGTTTGATTGACCAAATAATAAATATTTGGTCATTCGAATAAATTAATAAGTAGTAAAGGAAAAACTCGACGAAGCGTAATGAGTAGTAAAGAGAGAAATTTGAAAGCTGTTCGTTTATAAACATATGAAATGGATGATTTGGCGTGATTTTCAGTTTTCATTCAAAACTCCTGAAATTTGGCGAAAATGTTTTTTTCTTCAAAAATGCTCGAAAATGCATGTTACGTGGACATTTCCAACTTTGGTCGAAATAGCATCAAAATTTTACGAACATTTTTTTTCGTCGAAAATTCTCCAAATCGCATGATTCGTCGAGATTGTCAAGTTTGAGTGAAATATCTTGAAAAATGCAAACAGCTTTTGCTCATTTTTTGCTTACGTACTGAATTTTAAATTATGTTCTATTGTTGATAATAAATTGCGATTCTTTTCACATAATTGATGTATTTCGAATAATTTTCATTTACTATTAACAACTTTCAGATTGGAGCAAAAGTGCTTGAATTTCGCATGTTTATTTATAGAATCTATTTAAACAGACATTTCCCAAATTTATCAGAGAACGAATATTTTTCTCACTAAATTGTTAACTACTTTTACGTCGAAAACATTTGAAATGTTCAGTGCAGAGAAAAATAATGTACGAAAAATGTACGATACATTGCAATTAGTGCAAGATATATTATTCAAATATTGCAAAAATTCAGTCTGAAGAGCGGCTGACCAATGGCAATTAAAAATACATTTGTGTCAGTACAATAAATGCAACAGATTATAAAAATCTGTAAAAATAAAATATTAAAAACAAGTATGCTTGGCTTCAAAATAATTTCAATATTTTTCACGGCATATGAAGACGTTCAGCTTGTTAATATTTTATAAAAATATATTTTTAATTTCATATTAAAACATTGCACTTATAAATTAAGTGCGTTTAATAGACGACTCTTCGTGCGTATGTTATTTTATATATTATTATATTAATGCATGCAATGACTGTAAGAAGGAAATTTTATGAACGAATCTGCTGAATTTTGTAAACTTAGAACATTAACCAGAAAAGTTTACAAACTTCCGTAAAGCATTAAAAACATCTACATTCATCCGCAATGAAATTCCAGCTATATATAAAAACATTTTTCTAAATTTAAAAATTGCATTTTAACGAACTACTATATTCAGAATATGTAACTGAACACAATTCATTGTTAAATGAAAGAACATTTTGTTAAATTTTTAATTCAAAGTAGTGCTCACCAAAACTAATACATTTTATTACCATGTTCAAACTTGTATCGATAATGGATATGGTTTTAATAAAATTACATGTTTTTATTTGACTCGCTATATAATTATATAATGCAATTTATCGTGTTTTTCCTTTAATAATTTAGGCAAAAATTCATAAATCGGACATTGAGCGTTGTTACTGACAATTTATTATACAGAATATTTTTAACTTCACTTGCTTACGAATGGAATATAAATATAAAAGACAGAAAGGCAATATTGTAATACTGTTCAAGCTAAAAGCAATAATACATAAATTATTTAATGGTGAATTTTACACACAGCAAAATCATAAAGTTTGGTTAAAAGCCTGTAATTATTTTAAACAGAAAACATACAAAAAGTGGCCTATCAAATTATTTCACTGCAAATATTTATAATATTTCTCGGTCATTTATAATTCTCTAAAAATGTGTTATAAAGCAATCACCCGTTGGCGAAGAATAGTTTACACAACGATAACCCATGCCGTAATACAGACCGTTTTCCAGCCGTGAGAAATCGGGTCAGCATTAAATTGATAACAGAAAGTGACCGTTGTCTAAGGATTAAAATGAAACAATGTTCTGCACTGGCTTAACATCGTTTGCCTAGAATGGTCCAATATCAGTAAAACACGGTTGGCAAATGATGCTCAGCCAATACTGTTCCGATCTAAATTTCCAATATTATGAAGTTGGTCGTAATAAATTTTAGAAACTAGCGCATGACCAACGTCAATTGTCAAGATTGACTTAATATTTTAAACTGATGTAGGGCCAATATTGACTTTCGATAAGTATCCAATATCTGTAACTGATGTTGAAAATCGACATTAGACTAACGCTGATGCCTGTTGCAGGCCCAATAATAGCAAGAAGTGTTAGACAAGCATTTGCTAAAGAGGTTGGCCCGGTATCTGTTACGAATGATTTGATAGTTAAACAATATTCAAGACTGATCAGCAAATGCTTGTTACTGATATTTACAGCAGTTTTACATCTGAAGCATTCCTTGGGCCAATGTCACAGATTGACGTTGCACCAATCTAAAACACTATTCCGTTTTAAGATTGGGCCAAGCTTTGTTGACAACGGTTTGCCAACGGTCGTTGGCACCATGCCAATATTGATCCAATTGTCGCTTTCTGCATGGGATTAAGAACACTTAAAGAATATATAAATAAATATCTGTATAATTCTATATGAACAGTTTTAATACAATTTTTGAATAATCAAATGTACGTTGCAATTTACCTAAACGAAGAACAACATCCAAATTGGATCAACTTAAATTTTAGCGTTAGCGAGAAAGGACCAAAGCATACCACACATGATGTTTATGTGTAGTATTGTGAATTTCTTTTTAATATTGAACATGTTCAATATTACATAATGTTCAATACATAATGTTCAATGAACATATAAATAAACATTAGAAATAATTTACATTACCCATACTGTCACATTTATGTAATTTTATATGTATTGAAAAAGTAACAAAGAAAAGAACATAATTAGTTGTTCTTTCTAGAACTATTAAACGTGACGTGTATGAAAACTATATCAGTGTATCGAATTAAAATTGTAATGAACTATTTTTGTAAATATTTTATTTTACTCGTTCTTTTACGTTATATTTCTCTTTATTTTTGTCGGTTAAACAGAATTGCAATATTCTGACATTATAAATGAAAACGTTGCATTCACCAAGCTGAACCAGCTTATAATCATCTTGCCCTAATGAAAGTATGACTATCCTAATTAACGATATAGCTTAATACGACCTCACCACTATAACTGATACTTTATGGACTAATTACATTCAAAAGTCACGTTTTTGCTTATGTATTTTAACACATTGAAAACTACATAAATATTTAAACATCTTATATAATTCTCATCTACACAAATGCAATCCACTCGACAACATCCCGTTATGGTATATCCATAATTTCCAAAATATAATTTCCTGTGCATTAAACAGAAATGAAGGAACGTATATTATTCAGACATTGGTTCAATAATTTAAACAAACGGTTCTTTAAACATACGATGGAAATAAAATTTTCCTATTGGGAATTGTTCTATTTTACAATGAAGTTTAAAAGCGACCATTGATTCGTTTTGAATCGATTTCGACTCTTTGCTGTTTAATTTGTTTCATTTGGCAGATTAAAACAATTTATTTGTTTAGTAAACGACTAACTTTAAAAAGATTTTGCCAGAAGCATTAGAAGTTATTTTCGGTATTATTATATAGATGTACGTAAAAAGAGTATTTTTATACAAATCTATATAACAAGGTATATTTATCTCTTATTATTATGACAATGTTTTTCTTCTAATTAATTCAAAGTCAAATTTGACGAATTAAAGAATTAAAGAATTTCAGATGGTGAATTATAAAAACGTAGCATATTAAACTCATAAATCGTACCATTTTACCCAGAAAAAAGTTAATCTTATTCCAAAAAAGCTCAGTTATTATAATCCGCTCTAATAATTACCTAATATTTGTAAGGAAATTATTTTCTAATTACTCAGACGGCACTGATCCCTCCTTTTATATCGCAACTATCTCAGCTATTCATGTTTTTCTACGTCCTTATTTAACATAAAACATATATTGCGTTAAATACACAAATTACCCTAAAGAAATAAACTATAAAATGAACTTTGAAATAAGAAAGTAACCCTCGTAAAACGAAGCCTTATCACATTTCATTAATCAAGCTGTCGGAAAATTCCTGATAACTTTTTGCGTATAAACTAAAACAATTTGGTGAACTTTAATTACATTGTGCAAAATTGTATTACGTACATTCTCGTGAAATTATTAAGACGGTCATGCGTGTCTTAATAAGATTTTACCGTTTGGGGTAAAATCAAAAGACTGAGTTCTGACACACGTCGAATACTCAAACGTAGTTTTTTTCCCATCGAATGATGAATCATTTTTATGCGTAAACGTATGATTGCTTTAACGTTAATCGAGCAAGTGACTTTAAAGGAACTTAATTAAATCTGTTGAAGCCGCACATGACATCCCGAGCATGAGAAGCGAGCGCAAGCCTTGGTCCAGGCGACCCTCAGAAATCAATATTCGACCATATAGGTTGAGCATATCGATAGTACTCGTTGTACCAGTTGCTTCGTTTTTTCCTCTATTGTGCCGGATATGAATTCTTCGCCGTACGCAGCCAGACCTTTCCGCACGAATCACGATAAGTTGTTTATTTCATACAAATCTGACTTATTCGAGAGCACGTCAATAAAATTTGAATAAGCCATGTTTTTTAAATGAAGGCATTACACAAATTAGATAAAACTCTATACAATCTTTAACTGTTATTCGATTCTCATTTTATAAGATTATATTTTTCATTTTCATGCGTTCATTTCCGCACAACTGATTCCAATTATCAAATATTCAATCGATAAATCATCAATCGTAACGATTTATTTATCAACAATTTATTATATCGTCCATTTATTCTTCTACTTAATCTTTTTATCGTTTCTTATTTATTTCATTGTAGCAGGTGAAATGCATTTCTTTCCCTCGTTATATAAAGTTTCGTACTTGTGTATCTTTCAAATTTGTTCGAAAAAAAGTGAATACGTGGAAGGATGATATAAACAAATAGTAATTAATTTGAACATTAATTTGTTATTCGTTGAAAGAGAGGATGGTGAATGTCCAAAATGCATTAAACATTCCAATATAAAGTGTGATTTGCTACAGTTAGTAATAACAGCTGTATTACGTGTCTGTTCAAGCGGGAGTAAAATAGCATTTTACTTCCTCAAAAAACAGCGAACTGCGGTAGTTTGTTCTTGCTTATGTTTAAAAGTTATAACGTCTATGTTTGCTCTCTGCGTGAAATGAAATTTCTTTTACACACTTGTGACAAAAAATTCGCTTCGTCTTTACTTTGAACGATAATCTTACATTTTTCTTAACTTATAGCCTTCGCTGCGCAGTATATAATTAATGAATCGAATTCTCATAACACGTAAGATCAGTGAAAATACAGCGGTAATGATTTAAAAAAATATTACGTGTACACAGTCACCGTCATCAAATGAAGTTAGATAATACATTACATTAGAACGAAATAAATTACGTTGATGTATAATGTCGTTTACATTTGTTTAAACATTTAAAGGATTATACATAATATTATACTTAAGCAGGACCATGCGCACACATTTTTCTTTTCAAAGCACCGAAATGAGCATGTTCACGAAGTTTCATTAGACGTTTTTTAAATATTTATTTACATGTACGATTTATTTGTAAACGCATTTGGACTTTCATTAAAATATTTTTTGATTAATAGCAGTAAAAATACATTTTCGAAATGTATTTTAACATAATTAATTTTTGTTCAACTGTATGTCCTTTCAATGATTCTTAAATACCAAACTAGGAACGTGATATTAATTTAATATTAATTCTAAAAAATATATTTATTGATTTCAAATGATTCAATAATTGATCAATTTAATGCTTAGAATTAATAAATATATTTATATAATAAGGTTAACAAAAAGCTGATAAAACTGTTCCGGCTATACTATTCATTTATTATTTGCTTCTAATTTTTCTCCATATTGTAAGCATAAGCCACAAAAACACCGTTCAAATTGATTACCTGTATCAAACTTTTGAATAAAGAACTGTTCAAATTTGTTAAAGAACTCTTGATCAAATCAAGTGAAGAATGAATATAAAATAAATATTTGCCGCAGTAATATTTTTTCAGTATATCAACTTTGTAATAATTTATTTAAAGAAGAAAAAATTGTAAAAGAAGAATTCAAGTAAAGTTTTCTCTTTTTTTATTCTAACTGAATGATTTTCAGTTAACAATCAATGAAATATTACAAAAAAGACTCCTCTAATATTGTCTTTGTTGTTCTAAATTGTTACTGATAAACTATGATGATACTTTTGTAAATCACAATGTATATTGGGGTAATTCAAATTTCTGTCTAATTATACTCTGCATTCGTCATTTGATAATTTGTTATTCAGACAAAAATAATGTATATCGCTTTACTAATTGAAACAAGTAAATAAAGTTAACATTTAAATGCATGTGCATACAAATATATATTCGTAATTATCATCAACTCACCATACTTTGCATTATTTAAAAAGCACAGCTCAGTTATTAAATTTACACGGTTTTCTCGGGGATTACTTTCGTTTCAACAATATTTGTTTCTTTTTTTTTTCACCTAGATTATATACAGATAAATCTTTTGATACATTTATGTCACTGCGGCTCAATGATATACGAGTATTGTACAAAATATGACCCAGCGTAATAATTGTTTCATAAAAAGAATACAAGTTAGGATTGATTTGATACATAATAGAAACGCCGATATTGTGCTCAGTCAACGAAATATAAATTTTAAGTTCAATAATAAATTTAATTCTTACTGAAAGATAAATCGCATTACGGTTATAAAGATATGGTCATGTACATGTAATGCGTTCTATAAATATTTATACGGTACGTGTTTTATAAATGAAAAACCTTATTCTTACATTTTCATACAAATTATAAAAAACGTATTATATGTAATATCACTTCTATAAAAAATCAATATAACGCATGCGAAAAGCTTGAAAATCCTGTGCTTAAATAAAATGCGTGAATTTAGAATTTAATTTATACGCGTGTCCTACACTTGACACATGGTTTTCTTTTTCCACAATTGAATTGGTTTTAATTGTTATACATTCCCGAGCATGTATATAAATGTTTTATATTTTGCCCGACATTTATACCAATTGAATTAAAAGAATATTTTCTTTTCGTATAAAATACATCTAAATACTTTGCGTGTTCAAAATATGTTGAGTAAATATTGATTAAAACCACTTGTAACTTGCCCATTAAATTTCGTTTGGGTTGTCTTCTCATTAATAGCGGAATTAAATTTTAGCGAAAGCAGGTACTTGCTGTATTAACGTGAATAATGTTCAAATCCAACATCGGATTATCGACGACTAAGTTACTGAACTTATTTTAAATTGTCTATTAAATTTTTCACGCTCGACGTAAAAAATAAAAGTCTGCAACTATTTAGTAGAATGATTAGGAACTGTAAAACGACGCGTTAAAAGACATTTGATTGAAAGACGATAATTAATTTAAATACGAAATCGTGCATTAATTCCAGCCGTATAGTTGTATGAATATTCCGTGGTATATCGTGGAAATACAAATATCTGATAAAGGCATTCTGCTTATCAAAAGGATGATCTAGTTTATATTGCGTGTTTGCATTCAAATGAATTTTTCATATAAATTTATGAACTCTCATGTTCAAAACAAAACGTAATTTCTAGTATAAAACGTATAAAATGATTAACATTCTTTAAATATTTAAGCATTAAATCAAAATTATTTATTATTCATTTCGATAACGTCAGGATTCCTTCGGACAGCCACCGAAAATTTTTGCATGTCGAGTCAGCCTGGGAAAAGCAAGAATTCATTTTCGGAATTTCGAAAACACTATTGTTGGGAGTTTTTTACGAAAATTTCAAACGGTTAATAAAGCGTGATGTAATTGCATTCCATAAATATATATCGAATCGTTTAATTAAATAAAGTCTTTTTCTGAACGTATTAATATTTTTTTACATTATTATTATTCTTGTTATTATTGCTGTTACTATTATCACTGGTGTTGCTGTTACTCGGAGTGTTGAATTCGTGCATAACGTGCTTTGCACGAAGAAACGAAAAAAAGGGCAGCTCTTCGGTTTTTGATAGAGCAACGAACAATGAGATCAAAAATCGAAGAATGGGCTTTTTGAGTCCATAAGTAAAGACGCCATCCTAAGGCAGGGTAATGCAGAAACACTTTCAGGGTGATCGCGCGTCGAATGACAAGGGTTTGTCATTTTTTAGTTGGTATAAAATCAACACACCGTGGAAAATTGCAGAACCTCCACGACGTCCATGAGGTTGTCTCCTCGCAGGAAAATACCGATAACCAAAAACTGTTATTGTTGCATAATAAAAAAGCAATAAATAACACCACGCACTCGGATTTAATGACTTTTCTTAATTTATGTTTATGATTTACACCATTTCAGCAATTCATGATTAAATGTGAATATTTTGTTAATTAAAAATATATTTAAAAAGTGTGTGTCACAATTGAATGATGCTTTAAAATAAAATTATCACAAAAAATGAACATTTTCCAGCGCGAATTTCATTATAAAAAATCAATACAAATGTTAATTCTTTTTCGAACCAGAATGCGAAAATTGTAGATTTACCACAATTCTCTTTAATAATTATAAGCAACAGATGAATTGAAATATCAAATAAATTGAATTAATTGCGAGTAAAATAATTAAGTCCGTTGATCTGAAATGCTGATAATTATGAACTTATATGCATTGTCTAACTCGCTTTCTAACTTACATCAGTTTCTCAAGTTTAACAAAATTAATATTATTCTGATTAAAAAATACTTCCACGGAAGAGGTGATTTCGCTAAAATAATTAGTTATATTTATTCTCCTCTCTACCTTTATCTGTACCGCAATGCAAGATAGATGCTGCGTCAAAGTTTTGATCAATGTTAGCGGATTATTCATCACTTTGAAATGAATGGTGTGGTGGATTTGCACCTTTTCGAGATTTCAAATTTAGTCATTGCAGCAATCAACGATGAAACAAAACTAGGCCATACTCTAAAGGCTCCAGATCAAACAAGTGCAGAGCAACACTTCAGCACGCGCAGTTACATCCCCAGCGAATCCAAATTTTCCCTTCTACTTAAATTTATGTACGTGTATTTGTGACGTATTAATGATTATTTAAATCTTGCACATACATTTATGCAAACATAAAATTCATACATAATCCTTCTAGTTGGTAAAAGTCATAATCTGCAATGTTATAAGAAAATACAAAAAAAGAATAAGTATAAAGTTTACAAATGAAAACGTATTTTGGTTCTTTTTAAATGTGTTAAAAAAAAGGAATTGATACCGAGTTCATTTGTGTACTCAGTATTGAAAATAATTATGTTGGGGATTTATTTACACTTTATTATAATTGAGGATTGTTTCAAGCTTGTTTTGCATTATTTGAAATTATAACGAGCTCGATGACTGAATAAAAGCTTTGAAAAATAATAAAATAATTTTTTTCACTGCGAGCAATTTGTTTTGAATGCCACAGACTGGAAACTATTCAGTTTCTCACACATGAAAACATGCCCCATTTAAATAGGGATAACTCCGTGGAGATAGGTTGTATTAAAAAGTGACCTACTGGATCTTAAAGCAGACGCTGTAAGCTCGAAAGCGCTGCTTAACATTTTTTTTAGCGCCAAGGTTTTTTTTTTAGTTAACAATTTGAATATTCCCCACAAAGCGTTCAATTCATCTTTCTTCATCGCCGTTAAATTTATTATTAAATCATTCACTTGATATGATATAACAATGTATATTTGCAACTTTCAAAAATATTATTTTACATACTTTGTATCATGTGTTATGGTGATAAAACTATAATTTATAATTTATTAGCTTTGTTTTCAAGAAGCGTGCTAAACGGTGACAATAAATTTACTAACTTTTTATGATGAAACAATCATGATGAAAGTTGGTTATTAACATTTCCAGTTTGAAACTCTTATGTTCTTTCTAGCATACTTATATTAAAAACGCGTCTCGTTGTAATGAAAAATATCAGTTCAGTAAAATAATTAACAGACCATTCCACCATTTTTCTTTTATATAATCAAAAATTTGACATTTCACATTTATTTTAAATCCAGTATTTCT
>JABFOX010000732.1:0-15182 GCA_022817665.1 Axea sp. ZL-2020
CCCATTGTTCGCTTTGGGAGATTAAAAGGTTAAGACGCATAGAAATTATATGTATACAAAATGTGAAACTTTATTATTTTCTAAATTCGACAATTAATCGATACTATCTGTAAATAATGAATGGTAAAATCAAGTAATAAATATATCATAATTTAATCATATATCGGTTAAGGTAGATATAAAGAAAACGTATCTTACGGTGAACCATACCAAATTTTAGTACAGTCATAAAGAAAGGTATTCGGTTCCGAAATTGCACAAATTCAAAGTAAGTTGTAATTACTCTAATTTCAAATGTTTTTTATTCATTTCAATTTCTACTTATTTTATAATCATTTTCAGTTTCATTGCTTTATTATGATTATCAATACATATTATTAATTAAACTACAAATAATACAGTTGTAATAAATAAATTCTTATTTTGTTATTTCTCAAAAAATTACAATATTTATTATTGTTGTAAAGTATAAATTACCCACTACAAAAAATAAACTAAAACCCAAATAATGATGAAATATTTATTTAACACGTTGCAGCCCACTTTTAATTTGACGATCGTGCTCAGAAACACATTTTTTTCAATTGTTTATGACTTCCAGATGAAACGACAGCTATAGCCGTCATTTGCGGCAACGTGTTAATTGCCAAATGTTGCAAACATTTAAGCATTGAATTAATATTATATTGGTTAAAATATAAAATAAACATTTGTTTAATACTATTTTTTCAATTATCAAACATCATCGTTAGACTGATTACGAGTTTTATAATGACGATACAAAACAAAGAAAATTACATTTATGATAGTTCATGGAATTTTAAGGTAAAATTCATGTTATTCAATGATTTAATGGATCTTTAATGATTTAAAAGAAGTTAAATTATTATGCGTTGTATAAATACCACATCTATTTATTCACATTTTAGATACTTTTCAGTGATTATGAATTTTCAGGTATAAACTTTATAGATAGTCATAAAAGAAACTTTTTTTATAAAACCATATAAAATAAAACGTAATTTTATATTTTAATTAAATGTAACATTGAAATAAATGTAAAAGAATACAGTTTTTAAAAATTAAGTAAACGTGTTAAAAATTCTTCATTTAATTATCAATATTTTATCCTATTGGGCAAAAACTTTCATTCAAAAATTAGTGTATTATCTCAAAAAGTAAGGACAAATTAATTTCAGCATATAATTAATAATTTATTCAAATAAAAATACAAACTCATACATTTTTTTACAAATTATAGTGTATAATTTTTATAAATTTAAACAATTCCAAAAATTACACATTTGTGATATTTATTATAAGAAATTGTAAATGTCAGTTCAAATATAATACACCCTACCTTTGTAGGACGGTACAGTCATTTTTTTAATACTATTTTTCGCACTTTACTCCATTATTTCTGTCTCATGATTATGTTACACTTTGCATACCCGGGTAGGAATTGACTGTGGGTCAGCAATGATTCTGTATAGAAAACACTTTATTAAATAATTGCAAACAAATATCAATGTACTTTTAAACCAATACTGGCATCAGTATCAGAATTCGAATGATTGTAAAAATATTATTATAATAATTTTAATACGCTCAGAATTATATCCCTGTTATCGAATAATATTTATAAAATATTATAATTCCAAAAAAAAATTCTAAAATAATTTCTAATATTAAATAATATTACTTAATAATACAACAATATGTTATAAATATGATACATCAGTCTGAAATAATATTATACAAATATATTTATAACTTTTACTGAATATAATTTATATATTTTAATAATATATAATACATATTTATAAAATATTTTTAAATACTTTTAATATTATTAAATATTATTTAATGTTATAATATTTTTAAAACATGAAATATAATATTAAGCAAACATCAAATATTAAATAAAGTTAAAAAATATTATTCGCTATTAGGGTAATAAAAAATTGCATCTGAATTAAATGCATGGAAAAAACAATTAAATTATTGTTTTTATACACAAATACAATATAACGTGGTACATCATAATATTAGAAAGAGTACATATGTGACTTGTTATTCAATATTACCAAATTTTAGAGTTGTCGACGTTTCGGATCATGTTTAATATTTTTCAACTTATTGCAAAAATAAAAAATATTAAAAACACAATTACACGTTGTATTGCAATTACTATAATATTAACTACTAAATCGTATATGTAATGTAGGATATTTATATATATAATGAAATATTATTGCAGATGTAAAATTAACCTCTATGAAATATTGATTAAATATGTTTAACAACAAAAATTATATATTTTGTAAAATATTAATATTTTTAATATAAAATTGTAGTGTTATTTTGTATTAAAAATATTAATATTTTATTTAAATAAATGTGTGCATTTGTTTTACATTAATAAACGCTGTATTCTACGTATTTGAATGCCATTTGAATACGCATAATTAATTATAATTTAAATTTAATTATTCTAATAATTGTAATGGTAAGCATCAGTAAACAGCGTTTTAAACTACCCGCCACTTGGTTTTAGTTGGCGTGACACAGCTGAAGATGGTGCTGTATTCGGGAAAAAAGAAATGAATGCATTGGCCTTATAAAAGTTTGTACCTCCTGTGTCGCAGAGGATATTAGTAACAGGGAATAGAACTTATCGTACTAGGACCTCTCAAAGATCAAAACAACGGTGATCTGATATTTGACTTCCTGAGAAATTTAGTCGCTGTGTACCACGTAAGTATTTTATTGTTTCATTTATTTTTACAAGACCTAAAAAATATTAGCTGTTAAATTAAAATAATTTAATTAAAAAATTATATAATTTTTCATGTTTACAGCTGGATTATTAAAATCTGTATTTATTATTTTGATAATTAAGGCTGGATTTTAATATTGGACAATTTGCTTGAAGTTAGTTGCGTCAACTGACAGTTTGAGATTATGTATTGCGGAAGTAGGGTGCCCCGTTACAGGCAAAATAATAATTTGTTCGCGGATCACTTGAATTTAAATTTGAATTTTATTAGATATGAGCAGGATTTTAGATACATATTTTATGTTATCGCAACTTCAGTTTTTATTTTATAATTTCATTCTTACAATTTAATAAATATTTATTACTTTCATTTTTCATTATAAAACTTTTATTTTAATTTTAATATTAATATAAATATTAATTTTAATTTTAATTTTAATTTTAATTTTAATTTTAATTTACATCAAACATTTATTCTCAATATAAATAACACAAAATTACAACATACTGTAATTTTTGTCTTTAACATATTTAGTAATTATTTTACGGGCATTTATTTTATATTTATAATAAGATTTCATTATTAATATAAATATCATATATTATCATATATTACTTGTTATTCAATATTATAAAATTTTAATGTTGTCGACGTTTCGGATCATGTTTAATATTTTTTCAACTTATTGCAAAAAAAAATATTAAAAACACAATTGCACGTTGTATTGCGATGATTATAAATTAACTATTAAATTATATATGTAATATACGATAATTTTATATATATATAATGAAATATTATTGCAAATGTAAAATTAACCTCTATTAAATATTTATTAAATATGTTTAACAAACAAAATTATAGATTTTGTAAAATATTAACATTTTTGTTATAAAATTTTAATGTTTTTTTACATTAAAAATATATTTAAATAAATGTATGCATTTGTTTTATATAAATAAACGCTCTATTAAACGTATTTGTATTGCATTTTTATAATATTTTAATAAGTATCATTAATTATAATTTATATTTAATTATTATAATAATTGTAATTGTAAACATCAATAAGCATCGTTTTAAACTACCCGCTACTTGGTTTTAGTTGGTGTGGCACAGCTGAAGATGATGCTTTGGGGGAAAAAAAGTGAATACGCTACTGCCGTTGATTTTATATTGTATCAACGTGAGTTTCTGTCTGTTCAAAGTATTAATTTGTTCAGTTTGACCACGATTTTTATAAATATTCATCACCATGATAATTCCTATAAGATGTTTTACATGTGGAAAAGTTATTGGCAATAAATGGGATGCATATTTGGGATTATTGCAAGCTGAGTACACTGAAGGGTAAATTCCTAACCTAGCATTAAAACCAATATTTAATTTATTTTATATGTACTGATTTAATATATTTCATCAAAAGCTAAATGGTTTTTGTTGAGAATACTTTGTATGGAACTAAAGATATAATTTAAGAATTTAATTCACAAAACTCTGTTAGCTTTTATTTGAACTTTTTTTAAAATAGTAATTATGCAATTTTTCTTCATTGAATATATTAACATTTAATTATTTTATATATTTTCATAAATTTGTTAGCTAATCTGTTAATATTTATTTAAACCTGTACAAACTTTCTTTTTTAAAACAAATACATCAATATAAATTTCAATTTTTATATGATAATTTGAATATTTAATTTTTGAAAAAATTATAACAATTTTTTCATTTCATTAATTTGTGAATTTTCTTAATTAATATAAATTATCATTTATGCTAATTTTTTGTTAAATTTATACTGGTTCAATGGACTGCTTTTTTATTATACATGTAATAAATAATAATTTAATATTCATTGAAAAACAAAGTATATCTGTATTTCTTGATAAAATGCATATTGTATTTGGCATTAAAAAAATAATTAACTTGATATAATATTGTTATAAAATAATTTTGTAAAATTTATAAAATCAAACAATTGCTAAAGTATAATATTTAAATAAATATAAAATCTAAATGTAATTTATAATTAAAATAATTTTTTGTCATGTGTGCTATAGCTGAATAATTATATATTTGAAATATATGAATAAATTTTAAAATATTAGTCACAGAAAGTACAATGTAAATAATTTAATAATTAAATTGTATTCGTGATAAATAATAAACATTAATTAAATTCTTGTATATTTATAGTGATGCTCTTGATGCTTTGGGATTGAAGCGATATTGTTGCAGAAGAATGCTTCTTGGACATGTTGATCTTATTGAAAAGTTACTTAATTATGCTCCACTTGAGAAATAAACATGACACGTATCAATAACTCTATATTATCACTGTGGATATCTGCAATTAAAATATTAAAACCAAAAAATGTGAATAGTTATGTTTTACATTGTATGATATTTAATTAGAATTGTAATAAATTTTTTTTAACCAATTGTAATCTTATTTTTATCTTATATTCATTATTATATTCTGTCTATAAAATATGTATGTGTTTTGTACAAAGAAGTTTTTAATACATTTAATTTAAAATGTTACATATGTGTGTATATATGTATTCTCTAACTCTTAGCAAATTAAAAAGACTTACACATAATAGTCAAGAAACAATTTGTATAATATGTAAATTGTTACAAAGTTTGAATATTAGTTTGATTTCAAATTTAATTTGAAATCAAACTAATTAATTTTTTTAATTAGTTTGGATCTTTAGAAAAAATTGAATTAATTTGATTTACTATTGAAGTCACTTTTTATAAAACTGGCATTGTAATTTTTAATTGTAAACAAAAATCAAAGGAGGTTTAAAAATGTTCAAATCTGATTAGAAAATAAAATAGTAAATATATTATGTATATTCAGTTTTATTAAGAATGCCCTCCTTTTGTAGGATGGAAGGGAACTTCAGAAGATTCTCTTAAAATAATTATATTTATTTTAATAGTAGAATATTACTGAGAATTTAATTTTATATGATGCTATTTTGCTATTCTATTATGATCTAATTAACATTCTGAAATTTTAGTTTAAATTTGAATATGTATCGTATTACATTCATTTGGATTTAATTCTCATAGAAATATTCGTGCAGTTTTCTTTCAAATGAGAGTAAAACTTTTTTGGAATGGATTTCTATTCTAGTCTCCTTAAAAGCATAACACTCCAGATCTTTGAATCAATTATTACAGATAAATATTCTTATATACTTACATTTAACTTTAAAGCAATTTAGATTCAATAAATACAAAAATATTGAAGTAAATTTGATACATTATTTTTAATTTTAATAAATATAATATAATAATATAAAAACAAAATTTAATAAATTTATTATTAAAGGTATCATTTTTTTCATATAAGAAATTAATACTACAATAAAATATATATAAAATTATTTTTATTACTTAAATTTACAAAAAAATTTTCAGTAAATAAAATTTCGAAATAAATGCTACTTTTATCATTACCTGAAATTTCATTATCAATGTAATTTAGAATAAATTATTTGCGCGTTTGAAATGATTATGTATGCTTTCTTCCGCATTTGTAGAATTGATAATTTTCGGTATTAAAAATCAAGCGAAACACGACAGTCAAAACAGTAGTTTGAGTATCTTGACCGTGTAAGTGGTATAATAAAGCGTATGTGATAATCTTCGTTTCAAGGCCAGCTGAGCCTTGGTCACATGAGCGATTCTTTGAAAAATGCACTTTTTGTCGTGCAGTACAATTATTATTAAAACTCGGACTATGAGTTATTTTATTATTAATTTAACATAATTAACTAATGTTATAATGTTGTAACTTTTTGATAAGTAGTTTCTTTTGTTTTACTTCAGAATAACAGAATAATGAATTTATTTATGAGGATCTCTACCCATATTTTTTTGTTAATTAAAATTAGGCTTTTATGTTGTCGGTGGAAAATGGTTGTTTCAAAAAACAACTGATAAAAAGCTATTATTAAAAAAGGTTATTAAAAACCTTTTGTAATAATCCTGAATTATCTTTTTTTCTTTAGCAGCATTTCACTAAACAAATAGTGCAGAATTCAAAGCTTTGAATTAAAACACCATATACATCTACAGTAAATGTTTTTAATATGCCTCATCTGATTATATAACAAATTTAAATATTCGGGAAACTATGAGTAGTTTTGGAAAAGATTAAAAAAATAAAATGTATATAGCATATTAATATAATAGCATTGTTAATTAATTTTAATAATTCCACATATTTTCCAACAAGCAGGTAGTATTTAATTATCAGTACGTACAATCTGATTATTCAATTATCAAAATACTGTATTTATATTGTATTCAATTAATATATATTCATCCATTTACCAATGACCAATGTTGACCTGTTATTACTTTTACTTTACCAATGTGTCATATCGATAAATCGGTGTTGCAATGCAAAAGAGGTAGATAAAAGATAATCAAAGAAATTAGAATATAAATTCTGTTCATGTGATATTTATTCAATATATTTTTATTTACCATCTTATTTAGATTATTTGAGCACTGCTGTTTTTATTTAACTTCAATAGGTGCTGTTTCACTAAGTCATGATTAATTTTTTTCTTTTAATAACGAACAGAAATTTAATACCTAAATAATTTTCATTATAATAAGTTTGAATTTCAATAATTTAAACTTCTTTAAAAAAACAAACAGATAAAATTAAATCTTTTTTAACGATGTCATTTTATTTTTCAATTAATAACAATAAAATAATCATGACTCTTCCGGATTTTTAATCAAATTAGTAAATCTTTACTTAACGGCGTTAAATCAGTGTATTTAATGTCAAAATTACGTCAGAGTAACGATAAAATTGTTGAAGAAACAATTTTTAAATTGAAAAAATAATCGTTTTAAATAAAAATTGTGAAATGGTTATTATATTTTATAACATTACAAAATAACATTTTAGTATAAAAATGTCAAATTTATTTTTTGTCGCGAAAATTAAATGAATTTAATGTGAAAGCAATTCAATAATAACTTTATCAATATTGTATTTTTGTGTGATAAGATTATCTAGAAGTTATTATACAGAAATTATGAATTGGTTGCATAAAGAAAATGTTGATTACGATACTTTTTAATGTGCGTTGAGCCATTACTTGTGTTATTAAATAATTGATATATACATTTTTTCAGTGGATTCATTACTTAAAAAACAACACAATGGATTAGAATAATGTATACTAAGAAAGGAGGTATTTTAAAATTGAAATATAGAATTCTGAAAGTCAAATTTATGCATATGTAAAATTATTCATTAAATGCAATCACTTATTCATATTATTTGTATATAATGGTCTAAGCTTTAAAAAACAATATTCAAAAAGCAATAATTTATAATATTTCTATATTAATATTTAAATTAATTCAATGTGCAATAAATACTTTTTATTCATTAATTTAATATTGGTACAAGAAAGTAATGAAATAATTTATTAAATCATAATTAATAAGATGAATTAGACATGATTATGTTTCTGTTTCGTTAGTATATAATGCTGTGTCATTTTGCTTGTATGAAATAAATGAGTAGTTAAATAGATATTATCTATTACTCCAATGTTTATCGTAGTAATTTGAGTGAGTTAAAAATAAGTTTTACTGCTGTTTCCTGTTGATAAAATATTTGATAATTTAGTACTTATAATTAAAATAGAGCATTTACTTTCCGACAGATAAATAACAAAACCAGGGTTTTATAAAAGTTAGCATTTATTACCATTTTTTATAAACTGACGTAGTAATAAAAACGACAAGTTTCATCATTTTTCAACCGGAACATTGTACACTTAGTTTAAAAACTAGAAACATAACATTTTTTTACTTAAAATATATTTGTCAGATAACATAGAAAAGGCATTTTCCAACAAGTATTTCTTTCCTTTATCTGAAAATCAATCTTAAAATTAAGTCGAATTAAAAAATAATTATCTATGGACAAACATTATATGTACACATATGTCCAAAAGTTAATATTATAAAATTTCTACATCTTAAAATATACGTGGAAAATTATATTGAATAAAATATTTCAAAATTGATATTCGCTAGTGTAAAAATATTTCATTTGTTACCTAGTAAACGAAAAACAATAAATTTCAGTATCACAAAATACTGTAATACACGAAACTCTCATGTGGTTCGTTTAGTCAGAATACATGAATTTTTTTACTGAGTATACAAGAACCATGACAAAATTTAAATTTTAAATTAGCTATTAAAAATGTTGGAATTTATTAAAATCTATTGATTTTCGTTCGCTGGATCAAAAATATTTTATGCTATTTTGGTTTCTGTTGAAAGTTGTAAACAATTTTTTTTATTTTTTAATATTCAGTAAGAAAATGTATACATTTTGTAATATACACACAATTTTTGTGAGTCGAATTTCAGTTTAAAAAAGTGTTTGTCTTTTAGACAGAAAAGTAAATATTTTTACGCTTGCAAGCAGCAATTATTAAATGGTTTATTCGACATAATTTTTCATGTAATTTGCAATACATACATTTTTTTACTGAGCTTAAAAAATTATCACGAAATTTATTATTTATTTTTGCAAAATTGAATTAAAAAGAAAACGAAATTAAAATGATCCAACGAACAAAAAACAACAGATTTCAATAAAATATTATTTTTTCAATCTTGATTATTGAAATGTATCCAAACTGTTAAATTCTGCAAAAATAAATTATCAAATTTTGCTGTGGTTCTTTTATATTTGGTGATGGAAATTAAACACCTCAACTAAAAGAACCACATGTGATTTCAGTGTTTGAATACTGATTATAAAAAAGTTAGAAATTTGAGATCCGAAAAATTGCGGCAAAACATAATTTCTACATTTTTTTTAATGTCGGTTTCGAATAGCATTCTATTTCCCTGTAATTGCGTATTTTAGAGACTAATTTTTACTTACCTAAATTTTATAATGAAATATTTGTAAAATTAATATTATAATTAATCTGTAAAATACGACTGTCAAAGGAAAACAGAAAACATAATTTCACTAAGGCACTGTGAAAAATAATCGAAGGTGTTCGTGTTTCATTATTTTTTATTATATAAATCATTCCTTGCACTTTTTAAGTGAATGCTAGAAAATAGTGTAAAATTCGTGTACATTGTATGAGTGAAATAATTTAAAATGACATAAGAAAAAAGAAACATTACACAACTTTGTAAAACTGATGTCAAATATGATTACAATTATTGCAATATATTTTAATGACATTCTTTAAATGTGTGATTATTCTTTTATACTATGTTGATGAATACAGTTTAATTATTTACATATATACAACATTACACGAAGTTGTATCTTTTGTGTTAATACTTTTCTAATTTATAAAAAGTGTTAGAAATAAATGTCAATTTATATAAAAAAATGACAGTGTTAAAACTAATATTCTCTATTGTGTATATGTGTGTATGAATTTATATAATAACAAATAATGAAATTAACAGTTCGATTTTTAGTGCATTTAAGATTGCATTCGTCAACAACGCGTGAATTTGAGTAATCTCAATGGATCCAGACTCAATAAAGTATCAAATCCAGTTCCCTAAATAGGTTCATTGTCTAGTATTGAGAGCAGTGTGGAAAAAATCGGATTAGGCTCTAATCCAAAACTTCTTCCTGACTTAGACATTTTCGATGATATCGATGATGGCTTTACGTGAGCCAAAAATGAGCGCACATAATCCAATTATGAGGATGGCAACGTTCTTCAACGCTACCCAGTTACCCATGCCGAATCCGATATCCCAATATGTTATGGTTTCAATGAATACTGGAATAAGGAGTCCAAGGATAGAAAAGCAAAAAGATCCGATGAGAGCTAGGAAAGGACCAATTGTCGGAACTGCTACAGCGATAGCAACTGTAAAGAAAAAAAATTTTAATTAAAATGATATAATACTAAAATGTGATTATAATTCTAACACTGTATATGATACTTTACCAGCACCAGTAACCATAACAGTTCTCAAAACATAATTAGCAAATATTGGCCTTTTTTGAAATCTTTCTTTAATTCCATTCCAAGCTATATCAAGGCACACGTAAAACTGAAGACCGAAAGTACAGTAGACGGCGAGGGCAATGAGGATTTTTACTGCCTGAGCTGGACTATAAGAAACAAAAAAGAAAGTTTTATTAGATAACAAATTTGTTGATTATTTTTATAACCGTGATACGTGACATTGGCAAAATAATTAAGTCAATTAATTTTAGTTTATAATACGATTTAATTTCTAATTGTATTAAATCATGCAAACGATATACAAATATATTGTTATTATCTTGTAAATAGTAAATTTATGTTTATATAGAAAATTGTAATATAATTAATTTTGAATTTTACTTACACTTCTTCAATAGGCAAATTTAAAGTTATACTGTCTTCTGTATCTGGACCATACTTTACATATCCCAAAAATCCAAGCAGTATGTAGATGAGCGTTACTCCTGACATACCCTTGTTTAATACTCCACAAATACCAACAAAATGCTGAGGAGTCTTCATATTATTTTCCAGAGGCATTACCACTCCTACATAACATTAAAAGTAGACTATAGTACAATTATTCTTTATAAATAAAATATCCTTTATAAAGCAACTATGTATTATACTTAGATAATATGAATTTCCGTGTAATAAACATATAGTATGAATTGTTTTTATTGTACTATGTTCTATAAAAATAATACTTATACTAATAAGAACTTTTATAGTTTTATTAAAACACAGTACTACACAGAATTTAAAAGTGATACAATCTTACGTATTGTTAATTTTTCATTAATATGAATATTAAACGCAACTTTTTCACATTTTGTTTTATTTTTTATTTCTCATTAGATCAGAATTTCTGTGTGATCGTTTTTTCTTGCATTTTAAGTTAAACTTTGAAATGTAGAATAAAATACTTTAAATTAAAAAAACAAAAAAAAAATATGAATACAAACATTATTCTGAATAAAACAAGTTTGATTTAAACATTTTTAGGTAATGCGTCAATCTTTAACATTAAAATAAGTCTAAAAAGGTTAGACTAAATATTGAAACTGTTAAAAATTTATATAAAAATTAGGTTATTTTATTTCTTAGCTGGTGCCTATGTAGTGTTTCGATTTAAATATAATTTTATAACTTAGAAATATACATACCAATAGCTTCCATCGCAAACACGGTGATGCTAAAAAACTGGGGGAAGTCGGATATTGGAGCCACTAGAGGCATAGTGCTTGGGGACGGCATGTCTGTAACCAAGTAATAGAAAGTAATGCCCAAGCCAGATGCCATAAATAAATTTGCTATCATGGAAACTGGTGCTAAGTACTTAAGATTCGGTATCCAACTTAGCAAGATCAATGGCACCAACAAAAGGGATATCATTAACCTCTCATTTATTGGATTCGAATAATGTCCTATTATTTGGCCAAAATTTGCTGCAACAATTACAGCATACACACTGCAGGTGATGTAGTATGTTATGAACAAACTTATTTGTATTAAATACCTAGAAAGAAAAAATTACAATATTATAAACACTATCATTCACTCGATTAATTATTAACGATTATTGAGTTGAAAAAGTAAGGAAGTTACCTGCACGGTTTAGCAAACTTTCTTCCCCACTTTGGACCAGTTGCAAAAGCAATTTCCGCGACATCAGCAAAACTCATCTCTGTTCTTTGAGTTTTGTAATATAAAGAATGTGCGCATTTTACCTTTAATTAAGAAAAATATGCTATTACAAACAAACTGAATTGATATTTTTATGATTTCAAATATGATATAAATTTGTACTTACTAGGATATAAGCACAGTGTGTGCAAACGAAGGCTACGAGGATAGTTGCGAGAATTCCAACAAGAAGTCCCGCATTTTTAAAAGCCACAGGCATAGCCAGGATTCCCGTACCAAGTGAAGCTTTTAATAGATGGGTTAAGGTATCACAGTCCCTGAACAATAAGGCACAAAATTAAAACGTCATTCGCCATTCTTAGAAACAATTTGTCAAACTTTTAAATGTCTTCACTTACGTCGTTGGGTTATCCACTTTGCGCTCCGTGAATGGATCGAAGGTCTTTTCTTCCACCTGTCCATTTTCCACATCACCTTTAGAAACTTGCACTTTAAACCTGTTGGAAACAAGCAATTAATAAAAATTGACTGAAAAAACATTTTGACAGAGCAAAGGAAATGAAGGTGTAATTTCAAGTCCATACATTTAAAGGCCGTTGGATAAATAAACTTTGTGGAATGGTCGATAGACCGTTGGTATCGTATCAAGAGGAAATTAATGAATCAAGAAGAAAACTTCTGAAATTCAATATATTTAGCACCGCGTGAGCACAAGATAAGACCAACAGCGATTAAGAAAACTATGAGAATGCGTTGATAAATCCAAAACAATCAAATTATCAGTACAACATTAACATTAATACAAATTCACGGTAGGCAGGGAATTAAAGTTCAGTATTGGGAGCGAGGCCTAGAGGGGTTCTGATAATCATCTACATTGAAATGTACTATTCCAATCGTAATCTTTTGATACCGATAAGACATTCGAATGTTGACCTAAAATATAACACATTGAAATGGTTTTTTATTGCGACGTTCGCGTGTACGCATCGAAAGAATTCGTTGATAATCAGTGATTCAATTGTCTTCTCGGACATTTTGCCATCACTCCACAACACGTCAATTGTTAGCTACGTGGGTGATTTGATGAATGGCTCAATCGTGAAAATGATTAACAGGCCCAATTAAGGCCTCAGTAATTATTCTGGTATGCTCGTTTCGTTTTCATTCAATGCATCTCAATACCTCGCTGTTTCATTTAGCCTCGCTCTGAATTCATTTGTTTGCTAGTTTTAATTAGAAGCAAATTATTTATCCAATTTGGCCTTAATAAAAGATACTTGATTAATATGGAACCCTACTTCGGAGTCAGCACACCATCTTTCGTGGTTCCGTCATTTGGAAGGAAGGTTTCGAGTTCTGTTGGTTTCTTTTCCATCTGTATACGAATAAAAGAAACCATTAATTTTCAGTTTTCACAGGTGGAATTTTATTTATGATTCTTTGCATTAAAATGAATGGCAGTCAGATGAAATGTGCGATTACACTCTTTTCATACTAATTACGTAATATCTTCCTTAAATGACTTTTTATCTACCATTTAACAATTAATCAGTATATTTTAATATTTAAAAGTAAAAAAACAACAATGATAAATGTCAATTTTACGATAATTTGAATCCTTGAAATTAAGACTTATGATTATTCAGTATTTAGTTAACTCAAATAATCTTAATTGTTTCAATTAAATGATTTATCTAAGTTATATTAATGTGTTATATAAAATATACATTTGGATTGCGTTTTTCTTCAAATTTCAATAATCTGATTTGATATGTATTGCGTCGTTGTCGTTAGTATTATCAATTCTTTTATTTCAAACAGAAACAAGTATTTCATTTTCCGGTAAACTATTTTAAGTTAATCAAATAGATTTTCCTTTAAATCTTAACAGATAAGCATTTTTTTTTTATTTTAGTCTTTACAACTTCATAATTAACAAAATTTCATTTACAGAAGAATACTCTTTTTCACAAGTATAATTGTACTTGACTTCAACTGCTTTACATGTTTTCGAGCGAAAAATTCATCTGTGCATAAATAATTAATCTAACTTAAATAATATTTCTCAATTTTTATTTAATATTAAAAAATATTTTATGAGTGTTGATTTTCGTCTTTAAATAATATTATCGAAATATTACTTTAATAATTTTAGTGAATTATGCGAACATTACATTATGTTTATAAATTGAAGTAAAACACGAGTAAATATTAAATTCATACTGAATTGAACTCATGATTTATGAAACACTAATCTTGCAGTAATTTCTGTTAAAGTTTTAACGGTATTTTTTTTCAGTTCGGTTAAATGAAGTAAACATAAGACTTGCAGGTCGATAGTTTAATTCCGCATACTTATATATATATATTTTCTATTTATCAAATTTATAAATCAAGAAAATTATTTAAAATGATGAAATAACATTTCAAAAACATCAGTATAAATGATTCAATTAACTTCTGCGAAAAACGCAAATATAAACAAGCCGATGTCTAAGTGGAATTCTTGAAACACTGACTTTATTTACACTTTAAACATGATAAACATTTGATATAGTGTATTTTTCATCAAACATGTATATTTTAATTTAAGTTTGTTCTGAAACAATTTTACATTATGACGGAATATTCTACTTGCATACAATTAAATACCTTGAAATTTAACGTTTTGAAATTTGAAACAAATAAATTCAGTCCAACGACGAAT